>CAJPEX010002332.1:0-35971 GCA_905338405.1 Notodromas monacha
AGCTAGTTTAAAATATGTTACCTTCGCAGATGAAAATATTAGGCTAACTTTAGAGAATCACGTCGCATTCGATTGACCAGCAGAACTTCAAAATTAAGCTCTCCGCGAAGTTTCTCAAAAATAAAATAAGACTTCCAAAACTAGAGAGGCCATTTTTTTAAAAGTGAATTTACCAGCGGACCAACCAGCAAAAACAAGTATAAAACATGGGTGCCCTAAGGACCAGGGACGGTTTCCCAGAAAACGGGTTGAAGAACACTGAGCAAGAAAACTTTACATAACATGGCAAACGTACTCAGTGAACTTACAAAGAACCTACCTAATCCCATGTCACAAATAAATAGCACAGCTATTTTTTTAACCCTTCTTAGACCTAGATACATCAGCATCTAACACGAGAATTCAAATGATAACGTTTTACTTGCCCGTGGCGCGACGGGTATAAGATTAAATCTGAGAGCAAAAAAAATCTTACAGTTGCTGCAATTCTGCAGGTTATTCCAAATAGTTTAAATAAAACGCCCCGAGAAATTATTTGATTGACAACATAATAACCAAGAGTTGTTTTATATCACTGTACTTTACGTGGACATTTTCCCGGGACGCAACTGAGCGAAACCCTTTTCATGTCGGGTACTCCGGATCAACCCACGTCTCCTCGGCATCACTTGTCCAGTTACGTAACGCCTCATAATTTAAGAGAAACTATTATTAATTTTTAAAACGCACCTTCACCGTGAGAAAATAATCCTTTCATTAAGAGTTAAAATTCTTCATCATTTTCCCCAACTTTATTTTGTACCACAGTACTTTCATTGTTCCCGTCTGTGGGATTTTCTGCCACGGAGCCAGAGAGAAAGAAACGCGGGAGCAGAAACCCTTGAAAACTGGAGATAAAATCTAGCGTTTCCCTATTCGAGTGATATAAAATAAAAGGAGGGGTTACATCCAGGTTTTTTCCACACGATTGAACACGCTGGAACAACCCAGCTAGGAAACAACGCCAACACTGGGCACCAGTTGTCAACGGATGATTGGATACTCCTCGTCGTCAGCAAGGTTCCAAATCGTCTCGGCTCACTGGCTTACGTAATGAACCGGTCCTTAATTGCGAACGAGAATCTCAAACCGAACGTCAGGAACATCACAAGTTGATTCGGGAAAACGAGTCGCGGGACAAAAAAAAAAAAATTCCTATACCTATAGAATAAAACCAGTCGAAACACACCAGAAGTTCTTTTGAGGTGTCAGGAAAAAATAAATAAAATGCTGCACCTGACGAATTAAATACAGTATGTATTAAAGCGACAACGACTGATATACTTCGGAAAATAACCGAACTTGAATTACGTAATAACTACGTATAAGAACGATCGAAGNGAGTCCGGCATTCGCGGCAGCCATCCCTCTGTGGTGGGGTGTGTGTGTGTGGGTGGGTGGGAGGGGGTTTTCATTATGTACCCTTGTGACTTTTTTTGTCTGGCCTGATGTGCATTGAGGGAGAAGTTAGGCGCCTTCCCAACAATACCAAGGATAGTTGTGTACAGTACAGTAGAGTACAGTACTGTAGTTCCTTGTCCCTTGCCTAAAAAAAAAAAAATTCCTTCCCATATAGCCCCCAACCCTTCAGCAGGGGTGGCTGAGATTTGGTTGTTGTTCCAGGAATCTCTCACTGAACACCTCAAAGGAAAATAAAAGGAATATTGCACTGGCAAATATGGCATGAATCAGGAAATATCCATAAACTGTAAACTGAGATGCAAATGTAATTGGTGGTTGGACCTTGTCCCTATGTTGGAAAGTCTACACTTTGGATCTGGTTTTTGGATAGACTCCATTAATTGGAACTCAATTAATTGGCTCCTCAGTTAATCAAAAATTAGGAATACATCCTTAAAAAATCAAATAAAATGTGTTTCTCAACTCAAAGATGCCAAATTTAACTGCGCAGATGGAGAAAACCAGACAGAATCTGATCCTTTGGCATCAGAAGTTTCCCAGAACACAAACAAAAAGTGCAAGTCTTGCTATAAAGTGCAGATGATGGAGAATATTGTACTACAAAAAGAGCACAAAATTTACTTGTTTTTCATTTTATATTTGAGTAAATGCACAATGAAATTCATTTTTAACTTTTATAAATATAAATAGCTCAATTTTTTCAAGAAATATCCAAATTTTGAAAAATATAAATGCTCCATTTTTTATAATTGTACAACAAGTGTCTTTATGTTGTTATTGTCCCAATTTTTGGTCAGATTTTCAAAGTTTCATGTGTCCAATCATCCATATGTCATGGGGTCCCTATTTCAGGGTCTCAATGCATTTTTAAAAATCTGCCATTTAAAAGTTTCGGAAGCCCCAAGAAATAAAAAGCTCTCTTTAGGCTGGGAAGTTTAAAATTTGTGGTTCAAATTAATACGATGCTAAATGTTGATTTGCATTTAATTCTATAACAAATACATGTGCTGGACCAGAATTTACAAAGAAAGGTAGGAAATAAAACTGCAGAACAGTCAGCCATTATTTTGCTGGGCCTTCCCTTCAAAACTCTTTTATCTAGCTACAGAAGACCAAACAGAAGAGAACAGGCACAGGTGCTGTGGTACATCAAAGTATGGAACAAACAGTACAGTAACACCCTGGCATGTGGCACACAAAGACAATCAACCAATACATCTGCCCCAAATGAGAGCAGAGCCAAGAATGCACAAGAGAAGACCCCAGATTTGCTTGCAAAATCCTACATATTCTCTGCCACTGGTCTGTCAAAATGCCCAGTTGGATGACAACTAGACCAGTTAGACCAGTCATCCAACCAAATAGACCAGTTGGATGACAGGGAGTTCCTGGCACACAAAGTATGCAACACACAACATGCAACAGCTTTTTATTATGCAACACAAAGCTGATGCAACCCACCCAAGGGTCTTCCTTAGGTGATTTCCCCTCTGTTGCACAGAGCCATCTGCCTGCAGCCCCACAGCATGAATTGCTCACCAAAATAGGATACAGGTGGTATGGTGCAATTTCTGGGTTTATACAGTTCCCTGATCCCAGTTTAACGTTTCGTCAGTGCAACATTCTGTGAAACATTTTAACTCTTTATAATCGTGTTTTTACACTTTTTCACCGGTTACGTCCAATTTAAGACTTCGTGAGGTCAAATTTGAATTCAACCTCCCTGAAAATCTGATAATTTGACCATTGAATTGTGGGGCAGTTAAATTGCAAGGTACCACCTGTATGAGTGACCATGGACAGCTTGCTAATTATTATTCCTTCAAAATACATCAAGGTAAAAGGATTCCAAAATTTGCGAAATTTGAAGCAAAGTGGTTCAAATTATTTGTATGAAGTTTCCTGGGAGAACTAGTGTCATATCTTGACAGAGAAAAAAAATACAGAGCATTGTTGAAATTATTAAATGGAGCATCCAGTACCGAATTTTTAAGAACAAAGCAGGATGAACAGCCACTGAAAAAGGCATCCTTTGGATAGTAATCATAAATTCCTGTCGGAAAACTTGTCGGCAACTCCTTTAAACCAGTACTGCTTGGGTTAAACGAGTTGCCCGATTTGAAAATTTTCGACGCATTTTTGGTTTTTATACCCACGGTACCGGTGAAGACTACCATGATAATCTCGGAATCAGGTTCCGTATCATCGATCTTGAAAATCATTCTTCGAAAAAATAACAAAAAAAAAAGATCCCAGTTTATTCAAAATGTTGGCCTCTCTCGCTTGCTGGTATTAAACCTCTCAGCTTATAATTGCCGAAAAAGGCCTTCCAGGCTAAAAATAAATAAGAACGAGAATCCTTTGAGGTAGTTAATGGACTAGACAGCATTGCAGACAAAAATAAATATTTTTTTGTAAAAATCGGCAGTGACACACAGTCATTTAATAAAGTACGACCTGTGTATTTTAAACTTATGGTCTAGCTAGTGTAATTTTTAAGGCACCTCTCCGCTTTTAAAACACTTTAAAGTTGTTCCCGAGCCTGTACTTAGAGATGCATGTACCGAAAGGACTATTTAAATTGAAAAAAAGAAAGCAAATTGGGGAAAAACCTTGAATCGTGCGTAAAATGGGAAGTTTCTGCATACAGATGATTCCCAGACATTCCACGCAAGGTGTCCGATGTCTCCATGTGCAGTCAAAATTGTATACCTCGCTCAAATAATTTAACGAAAAGTTGTGTCTCATCAAATGATTAAATCTTACGAAATGATTGTCTGGATCATGACCTGTCAGCCAAATTTTTTTTATTTTTCATATTGGCACGACTTTGAAAACACGAATGATGGATGAAGAGCTGCCAGAGTAAATGACCATTTCCTTTCCAATTGTTGACAAATATCAGGGTGACAAATTCCTCATATTTTTCCAGGGAAACAGGACCTTCTGATCATCGAATCTTCCGAACATTTTAATAACTCTAATTTTAAATTGAATATTGCAATTAAAACTTGAGCTGTTCAAAATTCCACGAATTAAAAAAATCCTCACATTATTTCAGTATTTCTGTCCCCGAGGTAATGCATCCTGAAAATCAATCGAAGCGTCTCTCGTTTCAATTCAATTTGAAAGGCTCAGTTTCTCTCATTGATGGAAAATTTGTACACCTTACTGGAACAATTTCTTTTCATTTCCTGTCACGCTTCCGTCAAGTTATCTACAGTGCGGTTAGATGTCATGAGTGACTGTCAGAGTGAAAACTACTACTTAGTAGTTCAAGGTGGACGACAGTTAGCACACGCACTCACCTTACCTCTTCTTTTTTTTACACCCTTTTCCAAAAAACACATCGTAACCTTCAGCCCAAGAGAATTCGAAAAAGTGAGTAAAGTGCAGTAGTAAATAACGTTGCACTGTTGAAGCTGGCATCGGTCTAGTACCTGCAGCAGTACTTCTAAAATCAGAATTCTTTTTCTTCGGACTTCACCCACATCAGCACCGTCTTTCGGAGCCGTGACGAAATTTCTCGAAACCCGGAAATGTCCGATTTAGAACTGGTTTTCAACAGTCTCAAATCCGATTCCAGCAGGATGATGAATGACATTGAGACTACATTTCTTCCCCCCCTTCGAAGAATAAATGTAGAGCTCTGCTGGGAAAGAGTCGTGAACTTGCCACGAATGGCCAACTTCCTCGTTTGCGAACTAGAAACCCGACGGCGTTTCTTTCTCAGCTCAGCGGACGAGTCGGAAAATAATTAAATTCACTTGATGCTCGTTAACTTTGGATACTGAGTTCGTGAACCTTCCGACTCACCTCATTACGTCCCTTCTTCTCCAGACACTTGATGAGGAGGAGGGTCGTAATTTTAAAAATCCACAGTTAATTTTAAGCCGGTTTCGTTCTCGGCTCCACTTGTTTCGCAGTGAGAGGCAATTAGCAGGTATCCACCGTGAACATGGTTTTAATCTTCAACGAAAAATAAATAAATAAATAATGAATAACTGTCCAGCATCGATCCGTCTTATTCGTCCCATTTATATCTCTTTTCTCTCCGTCTTAATTTAATCATCAGGTCAGACGAATTTTAGAAATGCAAATTTATCTGAAAATATGCAGCCGGAAAATGGTTTAGACCCAATTCGCTAAGGTTTGTGCATTTCGATGAGAAAAGAACCCTTAGACTGCTATTTCTCGATTTTCCTTCGTACGACTTTCAATACAGTGTTTTAAAATTTCAGTACAATATCGAAAATTTTAAAAATATGTGCATCACAGTACAGTACTGCATTTTCAAATTCCGAAATATGCTCTTTAATTCAATTATTTAGTCGAAGACTGGGAAATGACTGTAGAATCAGATTTTCCCTGAGCAGAAAGAAGAATATTTATTATTTATGCAAGAGTTTGCCCTTTTCCAGAAAAAAATTCTGTTCACGAGCATTTAAAAATATCATAAATTTGAGACGCATCACGAATGGTCAACACTGTCCTTCTTTGAATATTTGCGTACGAATATTATTTCAGCAAGGCGAGGTACTAAAAAGTGACGGTTCGGTTGGCCAACATTCGACACGCTGTAATCTTTTAAGAAATAAATAAATTGCTGGCTACGCATCATAACCTAATTTCTTAGTCATACATTGACACACCTCCGACTTTCAAGAGAAAAAAACAACTCAACACAATATAAGTCACCGGTAAATCATTCGAGCGGAATGAACCATAATGAATGCGGGCCCTGGTGCAAGATCTCACGGAGATAGTAGTTCGACTGACTCTCAAATAATATGCAGTATTTCCGAACAACACATGAATGATTGAGGACTGAGCAAAGGTACGAGATGGTCCATGTAAGATACAAGTGTCGCCATGCAAACGCGGGGAATATAACAATTCTCGTTGTCTCATCAGGATGTGATGCCGTGCCTCCATATGTGTCTGCGGCTCTTTCTGGTAGTTGAACCTTTCGTACGACTCGACTNTTGTCGTGCAATATAATGGGAAAAGGAAAGGATTTGCTGTGACGTCGAGGGAGGAATATAAAATACGTCGACACATTGGAAGCAAAGTTTCACAGGGTTTTCTGACGGATCTGGATATTGCGAATTCCGCGTGGATTTTATTTTCTGAAAATGGCTCCCAACTCCGTTGCAATTAAACTTACAGCTTTATTTTTGCTTTCTTGCGCAACATTGTGAGGCCACCAAGAAGTGTTTTGCACGGTGTGCATGAACCGTATGATTTGTTGATCGGTTTCTGCTGTGTCTGCTGTTTTGGAAAAAAAAGATCATTTTATTTCTGCAAATGCAAAATCTCTTTTTTTTGACGGAATTAATGAAGTGTATGCATATTTTTTTGCATCATTATTGGGCGAAGTCTTGGTAATTCAGCATAGTATGCACCAAACAACAGCTGACAATTTCTTTAGAAAGCCTTGTAAAATCAATTCAAATCCTAAACTACAGCTAGTGATACTTTACTAAAAACCTCTTTACCCTGAATAAAATATATCTTCAGAGATAAAATTTATGAAGAAAATTTCTTAACTAATCACAAGTGTTAGATAGCATCTGAAGATTCAGTCCAGTGTTTCCAGCAATTAAAAAAATATTTTTTTGATGTATTTGTACGACGTAAATGTTCCATACATTTTCTGAATTTGCAACTAAATTTAAAAACTCGTTTCCTTCGTCGCCTAATGCATCTTGCAAAAGGGGAAGGCCTATATTATGCAGAAACAACTTTTTAATTTTCCTGTTCTTTCTCCTCCTCCAACACGACACGGAAAGCGTTTTTCCATCTCATTGAGGACATTGGTGCCTCTCTATAATTAAGAATGTGTGAGTATCGACACTCTGATGTTTTGACAGCAAGTGCTGCAACAACACTAATTATTTTGTGAATTTTTACCATCACAAAGCTGCCATGACAGCTGAATAAGATTTTAAGACGTCTGTCCTTGCATTTCTTCCTGTCGTTATCACAGAAGTTTTACACAAATAGAAAAATATACTGTACAAGAGAAAAATGTTGATAGTACAGTATAGCAAAAAATGAAATATTCTTGGAGGAGATTATCAGTATTTTTTTCTCTAGAAAATTCTCGCACGCAGATTTTTTTCATGAAAAAATTATGATCGGCAAATCTTGAAAATTTTGAGAAAAATTTATCTGACGTGCATCTCGTTTTCAATCTAAATTTTGGCAAGAAGGTGCACAGACCCTGTACTTGATACAGTGCTTGGGTAAATACCGTATCATCTGTTCAACAAATTATTTGTGGTTCCCCTTGACATTGTCTTAGACTTAGAGCACTTAGGCAATCTGCATTTTATTTGGTTCTTTTCTATTTTTTATAATTTAAAGGTAATGAAGGTTCTAATTTAGCAAATTATTGGCTGTTCCTGTACATCTCTCATTAGCGTGGTTTCACATAATTTCTTGAATTTATGTGAAATTTCAAGGTTGAACACCTTGTGCTTCAATTTTGGTTTAGTAATTGCTTTATTCTGAAATTCCTGTTATTTATATTTTGTTTCTGTGATCAGGGAAGAGAAGAAACTGTATTTATTTATATCAGTTGTGCAGTTGCACTTTTTTGGGTGTATTTTCTTTTCTCTTAACATCCATGTACAGCTTGTTTATCTGTTTACCAATCTGATGTGAAGAATGTGCTTGGATGAATGTCGATGTGAAGGGGAGGGGGTTTATTGGACATGGGGAAATTGCTTGAACCTTGGGAACGCTGAAAATCGGAAAATAAAGCTTGCTTTTTAATTCAATTCAGAATAAAATATCTGGTGCTCATCAGCGGAAAGCCAAAACATGTGTTTTACTGGAGTCGTATGGTCGTCTCAGCATTCATGGTCCCAAGGCACATTGCTTAGCAATAAGGTCAAAGCCTCCACTGATGCTTTTGCTTGTGCCCACCAGAAATGGGAGAGAGTTGCTATGGGAACCCCGTTGAGACCCTGGTGACGTTGATTAATGGTCATCAACTACAGTATTTCCTGCTCATGAGTAAGCGTGAATTTTTTGTACAATTTTCTTGGTTTTGTTCTTGCCGTAAAATGTTTGCTAGACAATGGTGCATGAAATAAGCTAACTCATTTTGTCGGGTAAAACGTGATGAGTTTTTCTTCGGCGGTGATTTGAATGGGATTTCAACAACAAAAATAAAATAAAGTTTTGTATTCGTTGTCGTTTGTTGGTAGACCCCTCACAGAAGATGGAAATGAAGTGGTACATGTTTAAAGTTGAATGTTTTCCCGAATCCGACGAATGATTTTAAATCAGTGTTTTAAAATATTGAATGAATCAAGAAGCCAAGCCGACTTTTCGATCGGTTCACTACTTGATTGTCTTTCCAGAAAATTGATTTTTGGCAAAGCTTTCCGACGGAACCATTAGGTAACATTATAAAGAAGTTCTAATATTCATCCAATTATTCGTTAAATTCAGGCAATAAGGAGGAATTTTTACGGTTTCCGACTTTTTTGGCAGCAACTCATGCGCTCGATGAACACATTTTTTTAAACCGAATTTAAATTCCAAAATGAATTTGCAGAACTATAGTCCCTGTAGCTTTTTTTGGTAATACTGAGAGGTATATTTTATCAATTGAAGTCATTTTCTGACAACAAAACGAACGCATTTTATCGAATTATTGTGTGAATTTCCTCAATATATGGAAAAACGACGGGTTTTTAAATAAGCTCCACCTTGTTTACATTTTGCAGCCGTATTTTCATAAACCAGCATAATTAATCGATGAGGCTTTATTAGATGCATTGTAATTCAAAATACAAATATTTTTTCTTTTCTCATCATTATCGAATATTGTGTCAGGGAGGTTTTTATACTGTACGACTAGTTGATTAATATGTATCTAATTTTAAATTCACAGACTTCCTGGCTCCAGGGTTTATTGCTTCTCGGAGCCTTAAAAACCACTTGCTTCTTTAAAAGGATCTTTGCAAAGGTAATTCAAGAGCAATTATATTGACTGGATATTCTCAGCCTGCATGACAACAGGTAACAAATTCAGTCATAAAACTCGTGGCTTCGCTTTTTTTTTTCCTTTCTTGATCCCCTCTCAACCATTCTACACGAGAAAAACTGCACAATAAACATATCCGACTTGATCCATCAAGCACGTACAAAAGACCAAAAATTCTTCTCATATATTTTTTTCAGACGGTTTTGTCAACAAATTTCTAGTTGGACAGAGACTTTATCTCTGGAAATAATTTAATCTACGTGCTAATGATTCACAAAAAAATTTGAAAAATTTTCAGCAAAAAATAAAATATTCTTTAGGAGATTCAGCACATTCTTCTTACAAAAATTTCAGGGAAAATATTCCACAGTTTCGAGAAAATGCGTCAAAGTTTAGAATAGAATTAAAAAAACCTGGTTCGGGAACAACTTCCAGAAGAAAATATCGACTTCAGTTTAGTTTCAAGGTACACAAGAAACATCGTTCAATAAGCAGTACTTGGCAAAACTGAGGTGTAACTTCCGTATTGAAAGCGGAAGCTTAAATCCGAGTATTTGTCTGGCGTAACTAAATACTATTATTTTGAGACAGAGATTCAGATATGCGCTAAATTAAACTTGCAAGATGCTTGAATATACAACTTTTTAAAGTTAGAATGATTTAAATGCAAGCATTTTTCAGCTGGACTTTGGCGGCCAGCAGCTGGTTATTATTTCAACTCGGAACAATTTTTGTAAAGGGGCAATAATTTTCTTGCAAAAAAAACGCCATTCCGATTTATATTCATGCAATATTAGGTCGTATTTGTCTCTCAAGAATGCCCAACTTCCGCAGTTCATAAAGTTTCATATTTTTTAAATAATAGATGCTCAATTGAATCAATGTGAGACCCATACAATCGCACGCGGCCATGAATAATTCCGTATTGCGTCCTAAACTACTACAGTATTCATTATTTCCAAGTTGGCTGATTTTTCATCTCAAAACATGATCCTTCGATATTCAATAAAGCAATATTCAATGAACTGGTGCATTACCGGCCAGTCGTGCACTCATATTTTTCAATAAAATAACCTGTCAATCACGGCAACGTGACACGAACCTGGGTTTGACGGTACTGCATCTGGAAAGATGCGCAAGAATCACAAATGTGAACTCACCTTTGGACCAGGTAGATGCATGTGACTGTGAATGAATGCGGTTTCACTCACGTTCGTGGGTCGATGAACTGAAGGAATAAAAAGCAGAAGGAAAAAAAAAGAAAGGAAAAGGCAGGTGCACGACGACTCACGTTTTCCTTCCTTTGTTCATCAGTATACGCAATGAATGGCCACGGAAAGCAGAAAGGACCACGAGGAATTCGGGGACAGGTCTCGGCTTAAGTCATCCTTCATGCATTCTGCCTTTTCTTTACAGATTTGCGAGATATACCACGAAATTCGTTCCAGAATTAATCATGATCATGGTGCAATGTGAGCCACTAATATAACATTCGTGCTGGGCTCAACTGGCAACCCGAATGGTTCTCAAAACCAGTGAATCTTTTTGGGCCCACAAACAGGTAAATTTTCATAAAATTGTTTGCAGACTGGCAAATTTTCAAAACGAAATGTCTGCAGACAGGCAAAGTTTCATGAAATTTTACCGGTGTTTTGCTTGAAATACTTTATGGCAGGTATTCAAAAAGTTCGCCTTTTTGCAAAATTCAAGAACCATTGAGGCAGGTATACAGTCGAATGTCTTCAAAAAATGAATAAGTTGGAAGAAATGTTTCTCAGAATGAACAAATTTAGATAATTAATTTCAGCAGGTGAAAATTTGTCTAAAGCGCTACAGTATTAGGAGAAAAGCCAACTTTTATTTATTCATCAGATAATTTCAGACCGCCGTGATCTTTCAAAAATTTCAGATAAAGATAACAGACTTGATTGCTATTTTTATAAAATTTTTATGTGGCATAAAATTTTGAGCGAACCGTCAAAAAAACTTCTGCGGACCGGTGCTGGTCAGTGGGCCATGGGTTGGGGAACCCTGCTCTAAACCCGCCTTATTAAAAATGCAGTACCATCTTTATTTTTCCAACAACGAGGGACTGTAAAGAAGTGAGTGTCGATAAAAAAATTCGAAAGTCCCATAGTTTTATTAGGACATAAATGTGTTCCAAGAAAAAGAAATTTTTGGTTCAAGTCTATTCATCCCATGTTCACCAGAGCAAACGCACTTTTTTTCTAAAAAAAAATTTAATTATGGAACTACTGTACAGTCATATTCTCATACCAGAGTCTCAGTAGGTGAAAATAAGAAACAGGAAATTCTTAATGGCACCAAACATTAAATGAATTACCGTATTATTGAGCTATCAAGGTAATTTTAAAATAGCTGATTGCTGGGACAATAGCCATATACAGTATAGTGACAATTCATGATACTGTACATCTTTAATTCCCTCATTTTTTAAATGACTGCAATGAACAAATACACGAAAAAAATTTGGAACTGAATAGGGTAAATTTCTGAACAAAAAGCATTACTGTATTGATTTTGCTTCCAGCTTGCAATACGAACGTTCCTTCAGAGTTATTCCTCAGTTTCTGGCTAAATAACAATATCTTTGAGAAAATACTTTGGAAAATCAAAAAGATGCACTTTATTTCCCTAATCAAATTGTTACTGATATGTGCAAGAGAAAAGTGTGTGCTTGCTTCCCGAGATGACAGTTTTACTTATTTGAGGGACATTTTGCGTCATTTGGCTCATTTCTCATCAGGAAAAGGGGGAAATTACATTTTCAAGCAATTAATTGCTTGTGATGATTGGGACTGAGGGGGATGTAAAACCAATCTTTTCATTATTTAAATGCGCCACACAATTTATAAAGCGTGGAATTGTTGATGCAATACCCTCAAAAACAAAACAAAATAAACCTATTAACATGCAGTATTAGGGTATCCAAGTGGATTACATGTTGTAATTAATCTTGCTGGAAGAAAATCTTGCCCATCTACGTGCAAACCATCATCGTGAAATATCCTGCACGTATCAGGTAATTATTTATATAATATATTAGGGTTACCGGTAAATTACTCATAACATGAAAATTGAGACAAGTGGTGGTTGCTAGCGACATCTACCCGTATTACGACACTTGGCTTGAGTGCAGAGTAAAAAGCAGCGAGCTTTTGCCGACGAAGCGGTTCGAACTTCATGTACAGTACTATACAGTATTAAATTGGGAAATCGCGGGCTTGAAACATTTTCTTCGACTCAAAACGCCGTTTTCTTTTCTCACAATCACAGTCTATAAAATTTTTCGGAAATCAGCAGTCGAGTCGTACGAAAGGTTCAACTACCAGAAAGAGCCGCAGACACATATGGAGGCACGGCATCACATCCTGATGAGACAACGAGAATTGTTATATTCCCCGCGTTTGCATGGCGACACTTGTATCTTACATGGACCATCTCGTACCTTTGCTCAGTCCTCAATCATTCATGTGTTGTTCGGAAATACTGCATATTATTTGAGAGTCAGTCGAACTACTATCTCCGTGAGATCTTGCACCAGGGCCCGCATTCATTATGGTTCATTCCGCTCGAATGATTTACCGGTGACTTATATTGTGTTGAGTTGTTTTTTTCTCTTGAAAGTCGGAGGTGTGTCAATGTATGACTAAGAAATTAGGTTATGATGCGTAGCCAGCAATTTATTTATTTCNAAAGGATGCCTTTTTCAGTGGCTGTTCATCCTGCTTTGTTCTTAAAAATTCGGTACTGGATGCTCTATTTAATAATTTTAACAATGCTCTGTATTTTTTTTCTCTGTCAAGATATGACACTAGTTCACCCAGGAAACTTCATACAAATAATTTGAACCACTTTGCTTCAAATTTCGCAAATTTTGGAATCCTTTTACCTTGATGTATTTTGAATGAATAATTTCATTGCAAGCTGTCCATGGTCACTCATACAGGTGGTACCTTGCAATTTAACTGCCCCACAATTCAATGGTCAAATTTTCAGATTTTCAGGGAGGTTGAATTCAAATTTGACCTCTGCTTCAGAATTTAACCTGCATTGGCCACTTTTTCACATTTTTGTGCTAATATTTCTCAATTTTACAAAGTGTCTTACAACGTGACTGCTTTGCAATTTGACCCTAGTCCCTTGACATATTTGGGTCGAATTGCACCATACCACCTGTATCCTATTTTGGTGTGCAATTCATGCTGTGGGGCTGCAGGCAGATGGCTCTGTGCAACAGAGGGGAAATCACCTAAGGAAGACCCTTGGGTGGGTTGCATCAGCATGTACTTTGTGTGCCAGGAACTCCCTGTCATCCAACTGGTCTATTTGGTTGGATGACTGGTCTAACTGGTCTAGTTGTCATCCAACTGGGCATTTTGCCAGACCAGTGGCAGAGAGTATGTAGGATTTTGCAAGCAAATCTGCGGTCTTCTCTTGTGCATTCTTGGCTCTGCTCTCATTTGAGGCATATTTATTGGCTGATTGTCTTTGTGTGCCGCATGTCTGGGTGTTACTGTACTGTTTGTCCCATAATTTGATGTCCCCCAGCACCTGTGCCTGTTCTCTTCTGTTTGGCCTTCTGTAGCTAGATAAAAGAGTTTTGAAGGGAAGGCCCAGCAAAATAATGGCTGACTGCTCTGCAGTTTTCTTTCCTACCTTTCTTTGTAAATTCTGGTCCAGCACATGTATTTGTTATAGAATTAAATGCAAATCAACATTTAGCATTGTATTAATTTGAACCACAAATTTTAAACTTGTTGACCCTTCAACAGCAGGAAGGAATATTTGGATATTTCTTGAACAAATTGAGCTATTTATATTTATAAAAGTTAAAAATGAATTTCATTATTCATTATTTACTCAAATATAAAATGAAGAACAAGTAAGTTTTGTGCTTTTTTGTAGTATTCTCCATCATTTGCACTTTATAGCAAGACTAGCACTTTTTGTTTGTGTTCTGGGAAACTTCTGATGTCAGAGGATCAGATTCTGTCTGGTTTTCTTCATCTGCACAGTTAAATTTGGCATCTTTGAGTTGAGAAACACATTTTATTTGATTTTAAAGGATGTATTCCTAATTTTTGATAAACGGAGGAGCCAATTAATTGAGTTCCCATTGGAGTCTATCCAAAAACCAGATCCAAAGTGTGGAATTTCCAACATAGGGACAAGGGCCAAACACCAATTACATTTGCATCTCAGGGTACAGTTTATGGATATTTCCTGATTCATGCCATATTTGCCAGTGCAATATTCCTTTTATTTTCCTTTGAGGTGTTTAGTGAGAGATTCCTGGAACAACAACCAAATCTCAGCCACCCCTGCTGAAGGGTTGGGGGCTATATGGGAAGGAATTTTTTTTTTAGGCAAGGGACAAGGAACTACAGTACTGTACTCTACTGTACAGTGCACAACTATCCTTGGTATTGTTGGGAAGGCGCCTTACTTCTCCCTCAATGCACATCAGGCCAGACAAAAAAAGTCACAAGGGTACATAATGAAAACCCCCTCCCACCCACCCACACACACACACCCCACCACAGAGGGATGGCTGCCGCGAATGCCGGACTCAAGATTCCCACACCGAAACAAAACTGGTCGNACTTCTCCCTCAATGCACATCAGGCCAGACAAAAAAAGTCACAAGGGTACATAATGAAAACCCCCTCCCACCCACCCACACACACACACCCCACCACAGAGGGATGGCTGCCGCGAATGCCGGACTCAAGATTCCCACACCGAAACAAAACTGGTCGTTCAATATGTTGCGGCTTGGCTATCATGCCGCGGATTGGGCATCCTGGCATTCGGGCGTGAAGCCGGGAACGGTGAACATCTGATTTTCGACGGTGGTGCGCGTGTGCGGAAAGACGTCGACTTATTGTCAACCCAGCAGCGAGTGCTTCTCTCCATACAATTCCTTCCTTCACGGGAGCACCTCGAATATTTTTTTAAAATTTAAACCTCCTGTCAGTCCGTTTTGAAAAGAGGAAGTGCGATGGCAAGACAACTTATTTCGTAGAGTAGCTCGTCAGACCGATGACTGGATGCAGGGGTGAACAAGTCGATGTGTGTGTGTGTTGAACTGGCGTCCCGTGTGATGGTGTCTCTTAAAATGGAAGAAGATGCTTGAACCCCTGATGATTTCAGCGAATCAAGGTATTTTACGGTGCTGTAGTTGCCGCTGCGGTTTCTCAACTGTTGCGGAACTAGTCGGGAGGTATAGTTTGGGCTTTCCAGGAACACCGTTGAAAAAAATTCGAGAAAAATCAATTGAATCAAATTTTCTTATCAAAAATTGGGGGGACCAGAAAGATGTTCCGCAACTCAAGTCACAGGATGGCGATGAAAAAATAGTCAGACTCATAGCACAAGCAGTCAGACTCATAGCACAAGCAGTCTTTTGAGTGTACATGATTTATTTAATTGAGACTCGGTACCTTAAAATTGCATTACTTTTACTTGCTCGAGGGAATATTTTTTTCGGCTCTTTTTAGTTAACTTAGTGTAAAATAATACATTTTAACCCCCTGGTCTTTCTACTCAGCGTTAAATTCAGTATCGTACCGCTGTTTTTTTTTTCAGTCTGAGTTTCGACCCGCAGTTTTTTGAGTTTACGTAATTTATTTAATTGAGACTGGGTGCCTTGAAATTGCAATAATTGCTCGCGTGTTAATTTGAATAAAATATATAAAGAGATAAATTTGCAAGGAGTTGTCCTTGTTTGGATTGAAAGCTTTTAATGTATATACAGTCAACCCCCATCTAACGGACTTTATTCGTGCAAGGGACGAGTCTGTTAGACGAAAAGTCCTTTACACAAATTCAATTACATAAAAAATTAAAAATTTCAACACTAATTTTAAACCAAAAGATGTCTGTTTGGCGGATTTTGTCTGTTGGGCGGGAAGCTTTGAGTCTGACTTTTTTTTTTGTCGCCATGCTATGACTTAAATTGCGACTCATCTTTCTGGTCCCCCAATTTTACATAATAAAATGTGATTCAATTGATTTTTCTCGGCTTTTTTTATAAGGGAGGAAAAACTGCTTGCAGAGCTGGTCTGTACGGCAAAAATCCCTTACACGGGAGGTCTGTTAGGCGGGGGGCCACTTTATACAAGGGTTGTTTTAGTTACTCTTACAACTACTGTAAGTGACTTTTCATTAGTTGATCATGCAAACCGTCGAATTTTATTGCGATATTTGAAAGAGTCTTCAATATTTTATTTTTAAAGGCTAAAAGATTATTCCGCACGTCGAAGCTTCGACGATTTTGCTCTCCTAATCAAAGATTTTCCTACATTTTTTTGAGGGGAAAGTGAACAGATACGAAAAGATTCATGTATCGGCGGTCTTCCATTTTCCTGTGGCACGTCCGTGAAAATTGTGACTCCGCTGCTAATGAAGTTTCTTAATCTTTTCAAATGAATGCATACAGATAAGTTTTCAGAAAAAATGGTTTTTTGCCGACGGTGTGTGGAGGTGAGAGAAACCTTACTCCTGTACTTCTGATTTATTCTTTTTTTTCCTGGGCAATTCTGTATACTGTATACCTATTGTATCAATACATACGAGATTAACTACAGAGCATATAAATTGAGATGGGATCAATTCAAAAGCGAAGGAAAATATTCCCAGCTCAGTGATAGACTTTGATTTCAAACAAGTCGATAAGGTTGGGAAACTAATGGAATATCCTGTCATGTGATTGAATTCATCATTGAATGATAAAATGTTTGACGGCTTTGAGAGATATTCACCGCCCGTTATTTATCATCAGTGATTGATGATTCCTTCACAATGTGGCTTTTTTCTGTTTTTCCTGGAACTTTATTTTTTCAATTCGGTTTTACATTATATTCACGATTTGCTTTCTTGCTTCTTCTCGTCTCTTACAAGTTGCTCTTGGGGGATTTCCCGATTATATGGGCAGATATCAAGAACTATTCGAACAATGCGAAGAACCATTGAAAAAAAAAAATTATTCTTGACTTGATCCAATACTTCAATCGTGGATTCCTCCGCAAGGATTTGATATCAAAGGAATACATGTTGAAACCTTTCTGACTTCTGATGGTCAAAACGAGAAATTTGAGATATTCGTGTGAACACACGTTTTGAACAGGTTTCTTCGTTTTTCGAAGCAAGTTTCATTCTGAGTTCACGGGATAATTTTTCGAATAAGCGACTGGTTTATTCCGAATGAATAATTTCAAATCTTGCAGGCAGTTCCTTGTCTGTGCATCCAGTGTCCAGCCGTCCCCTCGTATGATTTAATTTCGACTGAATTTTCTAGTATCCACTGGATTATTCCTGGTAAAAGAAAAACCGATTTGAATAGATGATCCGATGTACTCTTTCACGTCTGCTACATATTCATGCTGATGTAAAAGTAGTCCCGTGCTCATGCTTTTTTTTTTACTGAAATAAATATGTTGAGACATACAAGGCAGACAGTGACGAGAAAGTGTCTGATATGAGAAATGCTGATTCCTGATTTTTGATGATGCAGTTGATGAAAATTTTTAAAAACAAAAAAAACACACACGCATGAGCCTGTGTTGCGGAAAAATCACTCGAGTGGATGACATTTTAAAATTAATTATTATTGCGATCGTTTATTTTGATTAAATGTCATAACTACATTTGTTTTCAATCGGTTGCATATTTGCATTTTCCGGTTGTTTGCTTCGATCGTTCTTATACGTAGTTATTACGTAATTCAAGTTCGGTTATTTTCCGAAGTATATCAGTCGTTGTCGCTTTAATACATACTGTATTTAATTCGTCAGGTGCAGCATTTTATTTATTTTTTCCTGACACCTCAAAAGAACTTCTGGTGTGTTTCGACTGGTTTTATTCTATAGGTATAGGAATTTTTTTTTTTTTGTCCCGCGACTCGTTTTCCCGAATCAACTTGTGATGTTCCTGACGTTCGGTTTGAGATTCTCGTTCGCAATTAAGGACCGGTTCATTACGTAAGCCAGTGAGCCGAGACGATTTGGAACCTTGCTGACGACGAGGAGTATCCAATCATCCGTTGACAACTGGTGCCCAGTGTTGGCGTTGTTTCCTAGCTGGGTTGTTCCAGCGTGTTCAATCGTGTGGAAAAAACCTGGATGTAACCCCTCCTTTTATTTTATATCACTCGAATAGGGAAACGCTAGATTTTATCTCCAGTTTTCAAGGGTTTCTGCTCCCGCGTTTCTTTCTCTCTGGCTCCGTGGCAGAAAATCCCACAGACGGGAACAATGAAAGTACTGTGGTACAAAATAAAGTTGGGGAAAATGATGAAGAATTTTAACTCTTAATGAAAGGATTATTTTCTCACGGTGAAGGTGCGTTTTAAAAATTAATAATAGTTTCTCTTAAATTATGAGGCGTTACGTAACTGGACAAGTGATGCCGAGGAGACGTGGGTTGATCCGGAGTACCCGACATGAAAAGGGTTTCGCTCAGTTGCGTCCCGAGAAAATGTCCACGTGAAGTACAGTGATATGAAATAACTCTTGGTTATCATGGTGTCAATCAAATAATTTCTCGGGGCGTTTTATTTAGACTATTTGGAATAACCTGCAGAATTGCAGCAACTGCGGGATATTTTTGTGCTCTCAGATTTAATCTCACGCCCGTCTCGCCACGGAGACGGGGCAAGTAAAACGTTATCATTTGAATTCTCGTGTTAGATGCTGTATCTAGGTCTAAGAAGGGTTAAAAAAATAGCTGTGCTATTTATTTGTGACATGGGATTAGGTAGGTTCTTTGAAAGTTCACTGAGTACGTTTGCCATGTTATGTAAAATTTCCTAGCTCAGTGTTCGTCAACCCGTTGTCTGGGAAACCGTCCCTGGTCCTTAGGGCACCCATGTTTTATACTTGTTTTTGCTGGTTGGTCCGCTGGTAAATTCACTTTTAAAAAAATGGCCTCTCTAGTTTTGGAAGTCTTATTTTATTTTTGAGAAACTTCGCGGAGAGCTTAATTTTGAAGTTCTGCTGGTCAATCGAATGCGACGTGATTCTCTAAAGTTAGCCTAATATTTTCATCTGCGAAGGTAACATATTTTAAACTAGCTAGATATGTACAGGATTGTATATCTAAAAATCTTTTTGAAACTGCTGATTCATTTCAAGCATATGTAAACTATGGAAATGAGTTTATTTTGTTGTTTTTAATTGTCGCTAATTGTGTGGAATTTCATGTCACTGAGAAGAAGTAAGTCCCGAAAGAACGAGATTTGGTGAGAAAGCAGTTCGATCCCTTTTCACACCAAAGAATAGTTGAAGATAGAAAAGCAATTTCTGCGAAGATTTTTCAGATACTCCGGAGTTCATATTTCAAGAAATTGAAGCTATTTTCGGAATTTTATATGCTTTTAAATCCCAACTATTATTTGCAACAGGTGCAAGGGGCTCTGTTGCACGAATTTACTGTACTTCATCAAAAGCTCCGGTAGATAAAACATGTTTAAAAAATAAGAAGGGATTTGAAGCGATAAAGATGAGGGACTATGCCCTAAATTATCATGGGAAATATGCTAAAAGAACAATAATATCTTAGCAAAGTTTACTGAAACGGAATTATTATTTATCATGGAGGCTCAGCAGTGTTATTAGTTTTTGAGGACAAAAATTTTATCGCGGGGAATTTTGTTTGCGAATAACAGCAATAACTTGGCCGAATGCTAATTTTTTGTTTGTTGCGTCACTCTAATTGGTCGCGATTTATACGGTAACTACGTTAGTCCCTGGACAATATTGAATCTATTCCTGCGTAGCTTAGTTTTTGCTAAAAGATAATTGAAGTCGATAAAAATAAACTTCACCTGAATTTTGATCGTTTGAATTTATTTCTGAAGCGAAACGCAGTTGGGAAGGGCGCTGGAAATTTCTTTCAAGTTCATTGATGATGTTACGTTGAGTTATTTGACCATCTAGTAGTGTAAAGAATGTCGTGACGAATTGTGGTCACCAGGCAAATCGGTCGGTCCCCGCCGGGAACGTAAATCATGTCAGTCGTGCCTATTGTTATGGTCCGGGGTTTCTCTCGATTATACTCCTCGGAAGACGCATTACACATACGTGTACGTCATGATGTGTGAGGAACAACCACGACTCTAATTATCTAAGATTACTCCCCCCCCCCCCCGTGTGACGATATTTGCAATTATGTGTTGTTGCGATTCTGCGCGTGATTGATCGATATTTATTTTCATTGATTCAGGGTCTTGAACAGTGAACAGAAGAAAGTTTCCGCAAGCATTAAATTCAGTCTCGCGGTCTTGCTAGTTTTTCTCCGATGAATTAAACTTTTTTTCCATGTTGGTCTGATTTTCGCTGGAAGAAAGTGATAAATTTCATGCACAGCTCCAAGTGCGTTTTTGTCTTTTGTGTTTAACGTCTAAAAAGGGGATTCGTTTTTTTTTCTTCTGCGGATTAGAATTGCTGATGCTGGTGATTCACAAATCAATTAATGTAGGAGTGGTAATGAAAGGATTTTATGATAGAGGAATTTTCCAATACAAGAAAGAACCAATCGGACAATTTTATGTGAGGGGCTTGAGACAAAATGGAAGTGCAGTACTGTATTGGGTAAAGCCTATTCTCAGACCAGTATTTTAAGACGAATTGCAATTTATCGATCAACAGTTAGCATTGATCATGATTTGTGTCCTTCGAGCGGAAGAGATGTGATGAAATTGTGAAACTGGAATTTTGAAGTCCTTAACTTCGGCAAATATGATTTCAACGAATAATTCGGCTAATATTGAGTGAAGTACTATACAGTGTACAGTAATTTAAATTCGGAAACGTTTCCATTCCTGGTTGTTGGCTGCAAAAAAAAAATAAGAAAAATAACGAAGAACCCTCGGTCAGGCTTCAATGCATAAATTATGGAAGTTTTAAATTCAAATGGACATATATTGAAATGAACGGAAAAACCCCCTAATTTCTCCGACGTGGTCGAACGAAAACATGAGAGTCCATTTCTGACAAAAATTTCAGCTCACAGAAAATTACCCCCCCCCCCCCCCCGTGTGACGATATTCGCAATTATGTGTTGTTGCGATTCTGCGCGTGATTGATCGATATTTATTTTCATTGATTCAGGGTCATGAACAGTGAACAGAAGAAAGTTTCCGCAAGCATTAAATTCAGTCTCGCGGTCTTGCTAGTTTTTCTCCGATGAACTAAACTTTTTTTCCATGTTGGTCTGATTTTCGCTGGAAGAAAGTGATAAATTTCATGCACAGCTCCAAGTGCGTTTTTGTCTTTTGTGTTCAACGTCTAAAAAGGGGATTCGTTTTTTTTTCTGCGGATTAGAATTACTGATGCTGGTGATTCACAAATCAATTAATGTAGGAGTGGTAATGAAAGGATTTTATGATGGAGGAATTTTCCAATACAAGAAAGAACCAATCGGACAATTTTATGTGAGGGGCTTGAGACAAAATAAAAGTACAGTATTGGGTAGAGCCTATTCTCAGACCAGTATTTTAAGACGAATTGCAATTTATCGATCAACAGTTAGCATTGATCATGATTTGTGTCCTTCGAGCGAAAGAGATGTGATGAAATTGTGAAACTGGAATTTTGAAGTCCTCAACTTCGGCAAATATGATTTCAACGAATAATTCGGCCAATATTGAATGAAGTACTGTTCAGTGTACAGTAATTTAAATTCGGAAACGTTTCCATTCCTGGTTGTTGGCTGCAAAAAAAAAAATAAGAAAAATAACGAAGAACCCTCGGTCAGGCTTCTATACATAAATTATGGAAGTTTTAAATTCAAATGGACATATATTGAAATGAACGGAAAAACCCCCTAATTTCTCCGACGTGGTCGAACGAAAACATGAGAGTCCATTTCTGACAAAAATTTCAGCTCACAGCATTAATTGAAATAAATGCCAACAAAGCGCTAATAAAATAAAATTCCGCGTTATGCTCCTGGAAAAATAAGCTTTATGATATCTTTTGGAAATAAATTGACAGTTCGCCGTGATTCAAACAGTTGATGCTCAAGGCGGGATGTTTAAATTACTTCCTAAATTTTCTCAGATAATCTCGGGAACGAACGTTGTACTTGATATCATCTCGAGGTTTGTGTCATCGTGTGTCAGTTCTTGGCAAACTCCTTACATGGAAGTATGCCGCAATTGTGTAGCTGTATGTCTCCACAAGAAATGCAGTACAGTGCACAATTGACAACCCTCGCTAGTTATTGCGCAGTGATTTGAAAATTTGATCACTACTTTTGTGACTAATGAATCGCCCAAAATGGCAATCGAGGTGCGGAATTCACACGGAGGCACCGATTCGACCATCAGTCCGTGAGAAACATCCGATTTTGAATTGAGATTTGTCTTCAAGAGGTCATTGAACCGTGAACACGAAGCGTTTTGAAAGATCGCCTCACGTCACTGGTCACTGTCATCAAAGAATCTTTAATTTGTCCTTGAAATGATCCTGGTTTTTCTCAAGTTGTCTGACAACACTGGGCGGGTACACTTCTCAGGCCAAAACGCAATTCTGGGAGTCACAAAACGTCAATGAACTATCTGAACTCATAAAAATCCATAACATCAAATGCATAATTTAAATCTTCGAAATTGGTCTTTTCTTCTCGTTTTTTTCGCATCAAAATGTTCTTCTCGAGCTGTGGAATTAGTAGAACTACGAAATGAGTTCAGGTTCGCATGGTTTCCAGTCGTCAGTTGATTTTGCGTCGCATTTTTCAGAAGACGAATATAAAAAAATTTCGATTTGAATTTTAGACTTTACAAAGTGCAAAGCTTCCCGAAGTCAGAAATTATTTTTGAATTTCCAGTAGTTAATTCCTGGCCAAGTCCTTCGAATCCACTGCAATTTGAACCTCCCTCACTCAAAACTTTTCGGGTCAAACCTCCTTCAAGTTCACTTTTAAAGGCATTTTGTTATTGAATTGAATCTAGATGTTAGAGCATCTATAAACAATGAACAGTTCTGATAATTTGGTTAGAATCCATTGATCAACATACCCGAACGAAGCCAAATTTCCTAACTTGGAAGCTCTGTCATTATATTGGGTTCCCTTCGCATTTGAGTGAGAGAGGTTAAACTGTATTTTATTGATTTTTGAAAGATTGCATTTGAGACGCAACTGCAACAACCGTACATATACTGTACAGTTGAACCTCTATAAGTCGAATTTCTAGGGACCAGGAAACAAATTCGAATTAGGGAGGTTTTGACTTAGAGAGGTTTTGATTTTTGGAGGTTTCCACTTGAGGGTACAAACACTTCTGTTTTGAGGAGAAAAGAAAAAAGTGTTGGAAATTAGAATGAGGATATTCTGGGCCAAAACTAGCTCCTTTATCAGTTTACACCTTCCTGAATTTGGAGGCAGGGGTTCATTTGTTATTTTTGTCTTTCAATTCCTTTCAAGATGCATCAAATTATTTGTTTTAATAATTTTCTCTTTCTTATTTCAACGAAATAATAACCAGAAGGCCTCCAAAAATTTATTCTCAAGTTGTCTGACAACACTGGGCGGGTACACTTCTCAGGCCAAAACGCAATTCTGGGAGTCACAAAACGTCAATGAACTATCTGAACTCATAAAAATCCATAACATCAAATGCATAATTTAAAATCTTCGAAATTGGTCTTTTCTTCTCGTTTTTTTCGCATCAAAATGTTCTTCTCGAGCTGTGGAATTAGTAGAACTACGAAATGAGTTCAGGTTCGCATGATTTCCAGTCGTCAGCTGATTTTGCGTCGCATTTTTCAGAAGACGAATCTAAAAAATTTCGATTTGAATTTTAGACTTCACCAAGTGCAAAGCCTCCCGAAGTCAGAAATTATTTTTGATTTTCCAGCAGTTAATTCCTGGCCAAGTCCTTCGAATCCACTGCAATTTGAACCTCCCTCACTCAAAACTTTTCGGGTCAAACCTCCTTCAAGTTCACTTTTAAAGGCATTTTGTTATTAAATTGAATCTAGATGTTAGAGCATATATAAACAATGAACAGTTCTGATAATTTGGTTAGAATCCATTGATCAACATACCCGTACGAAGCCAAATTTCCCAACTTGGAAGCTCTGTCATTATATTGGGTTCCCTTCGCATTTGAGTGAGAGAGGTTAAATAATATTTTATTGATTTTTGAAAGATTGCATTTGAGACGCAACTGCAACAACCGTACATATACAGTTGAACCTCTTAAGTCAAATTTCTAGGGACCAGGAAAAAAAATTCGAATTAGGGAGGTTTTGATTTTTGGAGGTTTCCACTTGAGGATACAAACACTTCTGTTTTGAGGAGAAAAGAAAAAAGTGTTGGAAATCAGAATGAGGATATTCTGGGCCAAAACTAGCTCCTTAATCAGTTTACACCTTCCTGAACTTGGAGGCAGGGGTTCATTTGTTATTTTTGTCTTTCAATTCCTTTCAAGATGCATCAAATTATTTGTTTTAATAATTTTCTCTTTCTTATTTCAACGAAATAATAACCAGAAGGCCTCCAAAAATTTGACTTAGAGGTTTTAGAGAGAAAAAATATTCGAGTTATGGAGGTTTTTAATGTATTGATTCTAATGGGATTCAGACAGGGACTTGAAAAAAATTCGACTTAGGGAGGTTTGACTTTTCAAGGTTCACCTGCATATTGAATCACCTGTTTATTGTTTTAGGCAGCAGATTTTTGAAGAGAATGCAACCTCAAAATTTAAGATCACACAATTTTTTTGTTTTGTTTCTTATGCGCGGCAATTCTTTCTGTGGTTATGTAATCAGTATACGTTATTCCTTGCCTCGTCAGAATGCGTACACCTGTGGCAACAAGAAAGGATCGGGATCCGAATCCCTGAAGTCAAGGCCGTACTCCGTTTTATTAACGACGCACTTAAAAAATGTGGTAGGGACACCTGTGCGTTGGTTTTTTTTTTTTACGTTCGAAATACTCCTTGTATGGATACTGAATCGAGAATCCAGTTGAACAGGTTTTGATCTCACGGTGTCCAATTATGCCGAAGACTATTGAATATCCAGACACTGGTGGTGAGGTACATCCGTTTCGTTCCTTCTAGTCCTGAGTGGAATCGTGAATGGAAGGAATCTTTATTGTCACAGGTAAAAAAAAACGTATGATCAAGAAGCGATCAAATGTCATTGGAGAGTTTTTGTAGAATGTGAAATTTTTTTTTAATCAGCACTGATACAAAGCTTGAAAAGATGGTCACCCGCAAGAAATGTCAGATTCCAGAGTTTTTTTCTTCGCGCTCGAGAATTCTGAATTGCACATTTAAAGTGCCGGAAAACTTTTTGAATTGTTAGCTGGACGAAAAATGAAATGGAGTGATTTTTTTCTGTAATTTTTTTAAAATCTCTGCGACTGTTGATTCGGAAAATATCTGATCAGAATTTTTTTCCGTATCAGCAGTCGCAGAGATTGAAAAAAAAAATTCCAGTCGAAAATCACTCCATTTAATTTTTCGTACAAGTTTTCCAGAATGGGACTCATGTTTTCATCAGCAGTTTCTGGATTTCTCTTAAAAAAAAGTATTAACCCTTCATATGGACATTTATTCTTCATTTTTCTCCTGGATAAGACTTACAGTATTTTAAATCTAGGATAGGATGCTCCTTGTCATTTGAATCCGACAAAAATTATGTCATTTTCGGTGTACAAATAAGATGTAAAACACCGGTTAAACTGTTTCATTAGTGAAAGATAGTTCACAACCTGATCTGAGCTTCAGAAATTCAATTGACTGCACATAATTTTCGGTGTAATTTTTCTTTTCATGAAAATCTTTTTTTTAGTCCACCATCTACAGTATGTTCCATATGTTAGTGTACTGAACTGAGCAAACAGACGGTAACATGCGAAAATCAAGCTTAAATTTGTTTTTACTACTGTACTCGTATGTTATGATTTGCATTCGTATATTCAGTATATCGAATTTGCTTATTGCCACCAATTGATCCTCGAGATGAAACAGCCAGACATTTTTGCAAGTTCGATGTTGTGACTTTCGCGAGTCACGTTTGAATAAAGTTCACGGTTTATTCTACAGTTTTCTCAATTTCTTCATCGCACAAGTCTTCAACTGTGCTACCACACTTCATTTTGCTCATTATACAGTATACTATTTACTTGCAATTAAAGACGGGTATGCATTCCTGGGCGTATAAACTTGAATACATTTCTTTTAGCCTTCGATCTTTATCTCGCACTTGGTAAATGTGTACCAGAAGGAACCACTTGTTTCGAAGGTCGTTTTTCCAAGTACAGTATTTTTAACCCTCTATCCACTTTGAACCAAAGTGCGAATCAGTTATTCATGGGGTCCTCTTACTCGAGATTAGATCACGCACGAAAAACATCATTCATGCCATCCTGTGGTTTGCGTTCGATTCAATCTCGACCCCTCACATCGTTCACACAATTGTGCCTCGGGTCGAGAATCTTGAAACATCTTGAAACACTTTTCCATGAAGGATGTTTCACAAATTATTCAGTGTTTTGCATCATTCTGAGCTACGGCATTCCGAGGGGTTATTTATTGCGTGAAAACTTCGCATCTCCGACGAGACGTTTCAGGAAAAATGTCGAGGAAAATCCAGTTCAAGGCCCGTGTTTCTTGGAAGAAGTAGTTTCTTTAAGATTTGATGATGATGGAAGTAAAGTTTGTTTTTCGTTTCAACAGCACTCAAATCTTGAGTTTATTCCTCCCCCGCATTGAATGACTTGATGTTATAATGGCCTCAGCACCTGGAAAACTGAACATCGTTTCCGACGTTCAAACAATTTCAACAGTTGAATTTTGAAGGTTTGGTCAATAAAAATCGTAAGTTGAGAATGTCGTTCAGATAATGAATAATATCCTGCGAGCGAACGGGTTGAAAAAGGTCTGGAGATTTTAATATCCAACATATTATGTAGTATATCTCGTTGAAAATTATGAACGGTCATACTTCTTGCCACATTCATCATCGCACTATCATTTTTAAAAAAATTCAGCGCCGAAATTTATGCATTCACAAATTCAAGGATTATGTCATATCATTTCAATTTTGAAAGCAAAGTAAGAATTTGTGCTGATTATGACGCATTTTCTGCTCAATTATACGTTTTTACCTTTTTATCGTCTTCGTCAAATAAGGTTCCGACGAAGAAATCCATTTTTAAGGAATGTTAATTTCTGAAATTTTTCAAAAGCCGCAGAAAAAAAAAGCGGAGGAAAAACTAGTAGAAAAAAAATTAAATATCGGTAGTATCCTTACATTTTCTGTCCTTTTTCGAAGAGCATTGTTTACATTCCAGATGTCAAATGTCTTCGTCCCTCGCTTATCCGTGGCCCCGGTGGGAAACTTAAACCCGGGATCAAATAGAGACACGCCCCTACCCCGAATTTTTTTTTTTTGGCAACAATAGTTCGCAATGATCTACCCTCGCAAAAAGGACTGTATTTGAGGAAGAGAGAGATTCAATCTGTGACCTTCAAAAGTAAACCAAAGCCATCCTTCCGAGTCGCTGTGCATGAACAGTATTCATTTGAGAGACTTGGTCCAATGGAGGCTGACTAGATGATTTCGGAATTTTCGTGACTTTGTCCACGATTTTTCATGGGAAAGGGGGTTTTCTACTCACGACATTGTTTTCTATCCGACCGGAAATAATTCGTGTGTGTGTGCGTGTGTTGAAATCGGGATTTATAGAAAAATGGCGGTTCGTCGTGATTTTCACGAAATTTCCCGGGCTACCTTGTCATTCCGATAAACTGATAGTGTGTTGTCAGTGTTCTTCCAAACCGAGTAGAGTCGAACTTGCCTCCCCAAACTCTGGTTTGTTCAAATAAGAAGTATTAGTGGGGTCGTTATCTCGAGGGCTTTGGAAGGTAGAAGTCGTAATACCGTATACGGTATTGCTTTTCAACTTGGGGTGCCTTGAATTCTCGTATTCAAGCCCGTGAAACCAGTCGCAATTTTTTAGCCTCATTTTCGCGAGAAAATTGGAATTTTTGAAAACCGTGCGGAGGTTTTGTTGAAAAACCCCTCAGTTTTTTTTTCTTCTTTTCGATAAACCTGCTGAAGTGTGGAAATTAAATGCGTGAACCCGCACAATGTTGAAATTATTGAACGAACGGAAGAACGGCATTAAATTTTCTCGTTTGGAGTTGAGTCTGTTAAAAGGGTAATCTTTTTTTGAGGCACTGCATTATTTCGGGTAAATGCCTAACCCGAGTTTTTTTTTTTTTTTAAGATTTGCCCTTCGGACGCGCAAAAATAATGAAATGAAAACCGAATGATTCCTTCTCGCATACCGTGAAGCTAAGTTGAATTTATTCAGTGAATTCATTCAATTTTTTACTCAGTGGTTTTTATGGAAGATGAACAGTTCGCACCTGGCTCATTTTATTCCTCTGAATTCCAAAGAGTTAGTGCACAGATTCTTTTTGTGAACCATCTACGTTCTAGGAGAATTAATGGATAACCCTGAGTGTTCGTCGTGTTTTGTCGTAAATTCGTCGTTGCTGATTGTGTAATTGTTTTCATATTTTCTTGACTATGAGTCGCAAATTAATTGATTGCAGGTATTTTGCATAAAATCAGGAGAAATTGGAAATTGTGGTGAGAACGATGTGGCCCAAATATGGAACTGGAACGTCATTTGATTCGTGAATTCTTAAAATTCTTGGTTTAAAAAAGGTCAAAAGATAGCCAACTTCACATGATTTTTTTTTTACTACTTACTTTTTACTATTTACTTTTTTACTGTGGAACACAGTATCATAATATTGAAGAAATTTTCTGTTCCATCTTTTAAATCAAATTTCAGTGGATAAAATTGAGATATTGCCTCGGATTCAGGTGCAGTATTATTTTTTTGCGCGTCCAAAGCATGAATATACCTATTCATAGCCGCTCGGGTCTTTTTTCGATCTACTGTACTTCTTTTTACAGGAAAATTGTTACCTATTGTCGATGAAATACGATGCGTAAGATTCAACCGGATAATGAGCAATTGGCAGTTTAATAAAATATATTCGAAGTCCGGCTCGAAAGGGTCTGTGCAATTTGTAATTACCAGTCAAAGCCGTAACGACCACATCCGGGATGCTTGACCACTCAATCGATGCCGACGATTCAGTCGTGATTGTAATTTTTTTTTTTAATAAACCATCCATAAAACGTGCTGCTTTGCACGACTGCAGATCGGCATCCTTTCAATTTCATTAGGACTCGTTTTTTTCCACTCGTATTTCCTCGTTTTTCGTCCTATGCAATTGTCGGATTCTTTGAAAATGAATCTGTAATGTCACTGGAAATTAACGCTACGATTTTACTATTTGATGCCATTTTTCTTTTCAAAGCATGAAAGCTTCGTAAAAACGTTTGAATGACATCGCGCAGCATTTCAACTGATTTCAGCGGTTTTTTTTTAACTTTTCCTAGCCAATAAATGAATTTTTATCCTGTGAAAGCTTGTCATCAAGTATTAGATATGCTCAACACGATGTTGACGAACAGCAGAACTGACAGGTTCACGTGGAACATGGGTGCATGAACAACTCGTAAGAAAGTTAAAAGCTTCTTTTCGTGAGTTGTTCAACTTGTCTGTATAAGAAGGTGTCTTCAATTGTTTTCCCTCGACGCGTGCGTCTTCTATAATAATGTACTGTTCTTCCAGATGTTTTCCCAGAGTGCTTTTTCGAGGATGGAAGCTAGTTTCACCATTAACCGAATTATCTTGCGGGTGCAGGAGAAGGTCTAAAGTGCCGCGAGCACAGGCTTCAATTTATTTTTTTCTTTCATGGAAAAGAAACTATGAAAACCTTCGAGAGCAACGTTCGAGATGTGGGCATACAGTATTCCATTACGTAACCGCTTCATCCAAAGTATTTCTGACTGTTCGATTTCGAAAATAAAGCACGAAAACTCGTACAGGGAACTTAAATAAAACGGATTCACTTTTTAAAAAATTTTAAGCAATCATGTTGAAAATAAAACCAAACCAAAGTGAGGGTTGATTTGTATCTTCCCAATATCGATTTTTAATGTCGATGAAAACTTTGTTGAAGCAGAAATAATTTTAGAGAGAATTTGTTTCCTACCACGGGTGTCTACATTTTTTAAAATTTCCGCCATCTTGTCGAAATAATTCTAGAGTTATCTCGAAAAAAAAAAGCTGTGTAATACGACTCCAGAAATGCTAAACGGGAAGAATTTGCATGATGACAGTCAATTGAAGTCATGCTTAACTGGGACAACATTTGTAATGCAGGTCGGACTCTCTCTACAACGATACCGTTTTTTCTTTTTCGTAGGATTCTTTCCTCCTGTTATTGGGGTTGTCTACCACGAAATTCTCTGTGTAACGAATTTTTCTCTGGTCCCTTGAATTTCGTTGTAGAAAGAGTCCACTTGTATTTTTACAACCCCGCTGAACTGTTGAATAGAACCACGCGAAAACGTTATTCTAATCAGGTTGGGTTTCATTCAAATAATATACTCAGTACGTGGTGCAGTTGAACCTTCTTGAATAGTTGGAAAATTCCTCGTGTCAAGTTTTTGTTCAGGCCCGGTTTGAATTTCCTCAAGAATAATGTTTTACAATCCTCCCAAAATATGATACTTTCCCCACTTCAAGCCTCTATAACGTGAATTTTGAGAGCCCTTTTGGCTTTAATTCTGGGACCTATGCAGGAAGAAGAAAAGTAACACAAATATAACTCGATGATTTCCAAAATGAATTGAGTGACGAATGGGATAAAGCCTCCTAGTTCAGTATTCCGAAAACTGTTTTATGCAGCATTTTAATGTCCAGAATATCAGCAATGTCCACGGTCCTCTCAAAATTCTTGAAATTTTTCCATGAAAAACGCTGGTCTCTGTAACTTGAAAACTCCCACGTTGAATCTTTTTTGGGTTCTTTTTGAGCACCACTTCTGAAATTTGAATGTGATATAAATTATCTTTGAGCCATCGAATTGCTGGACATTTTCCAATAAATCTGAAGTTGCATTTTTAATCTTAAAGCTTGAGCGACTCTGGAGCTACTGCTGCGTGGAAATCTATTTGAAAACCCGATTATTTCTGGTCAACCCTGTATTATCTTGCATTTGCCAGTTGGTCGTAGAATTCGTGCGTTATCCCGCCTACTTGGAAGACAGGTGCAATTGAAGAATTAAGTATGATGAATGCGATGACGCATAACGTCCAAAATTAGCGATCCACAAGAGCTAAATTTGTCCCGAGTGGCTCCTCTTTTATGCTAATTCACAGTCCCTTGGTTCCGAATTTGTCTCACGAAGCACGACTGACGAATATTTTTCTTGGATTCGTGATTGTGAGTGGGCTTTTTTCGTGTGTAGCCGGAGGTGGGGGGTAAAATGTGTCAAGATACTAATGCACGCGATGCTATATACTCTAACCATGTTTCACAGATAATTTATGCGCTTTAGTTTGCGTTTGTTCGAGAGGTAAATCATGTACCGGTCGTCCTGCACATGAGAATAGGAATAAATATCTGGAGGTGAATTCAAGTTTGCTAAAGGTATTCCTGTGTGGTGGGTGCTTCCAAGATTTTTAAAATTATGGGTTGCCTGCCCAAAGCAGCGGTAACGGTTGAAGAAATGAATCTGGGCAACTGACTTCAGTTGAGGATCGAGTGACCCCCGACTTCAAAACGCTATCGAATATCGAACCTGAGACCAGGCTGCTCCAGCTGCTGGTCGTATAATCCCTCGAAACCCCTCGTCTGCGGAAAACATTTTTACAACCCCAAAAAACATGCTCCTTCACCATCTAAAAACAATTTATCTCTGTCAAATGACCCATGCGCAAACCTTGTAAAGTTGAGTAAATTCAAGAAACACCCGGTTTTCGGGAAAACATCCTTCTTAAAAACATCTCAAATTTTTGTCTCGAAAATTACCAGCAGCTGGTGTTTTTCTGGGTGCAACACCCAGCTGCTGGGGTTTCCCTGCAGGTACCTTGTGCCCCCGCCCCCCTTTTCTTGCTTAAAAACCCTTGAATTTCGAATGACAACACACAGTCCGAATTTTGCCGTCAAAGCGTTTTGTTGCGTCGTGAATCTCGTACTTTGCCGAAAACTTAAAAACCTGCAAAAAACCTATTGTGCATATCTTGTGGTTCGCGAAAACCATTGTGAATAATTTCTGTACTTTGTGTGTCTCTGTTTGCTGAATTGGTTAACAAAGGGCTTGCGCTTTTCTGGGAGAGAATCCCTGGTCGGTTCGCGCACCGGCCAATTGCCGTGTTGAAATTATTTCTTTCATACCCTAATCATCTTTGAAGAATTATCTTTTAAATTTTTGATTATCCTTGACTTCTAAATATCCAAACTAAAAACTTGTCAACCTAAATTACTCCAAACAGTACTTGCAAGGTGTACGGCTTGCTCTAATTTATTTCTCTTCTCACATAAAACCGTACAACTGAACTGCTGTATAGAACCACGCAAAAACGTTATTCTAATCAGGTTGGGTTTCATTCAAATAATATACTCAGTACGTGGTGCAGTTGGACCTAGCTAAGTTGAATCTTCTTAAAAAGTTGGAAAATTCCTCAGGTCAAATTTGTGTTCAGGCCCGGTTTGAATTTCCTCAATAATAATTTTTTAGAATACTCTCTAAATATGGTACTTTCCCCACTTCAAACCTCTATAACATGAATTTTGAGAGGTCTTTTGGCTTTAATTCTGGGAATACAGGAAGAAGAAAAGCAGCACAAATATAACTTCATAATTTTCAAAATGGAGAAAGCATCCAAGTTCAGAATTCTGACGGCTGTTTTATGCAGCAGTTTAATGCCCAGAATATCACCAATGTCACCATCCTCTAAAAATTCTTGAAATTTTTCCATAAAAAACGCTGGTCTCTGTAGCGTGAAAACTCCCACGTTGAATCTTTTGTGGGTTCTTTTTGAGCTCCACTTCTGAAGTTTGAATGTGATAATTTATCTTTGAACCATCGAATTGCTGGACATTTTCCAATAAATCTGAAGTTGAATTTTTAATCTCAAAACTTGAGTGACTCGGGAGCTACTGCTGCGTGGAAATCTATTTGAAACCCCGATTATTTCTGGTCAACCCTGTATTATCTAGCATTTGCCAGTTGGTGTAGAATTCGTGCGTTATCCCGCCTACTTGGAAGACAGGTGCAATTGAAGAATTAAGTATGATGAATGCGATGACGCATAACGTCCAAAATTAGCGATCCACCAGAGCTAAATTTGTCCCGAGTGGCTCCTCTTTTATGCTAATTCACAGTCCCTCGGTTCCGAATTTGTCTCTCGAAGCACGACTGACGAATATTTTTCTTAGATTCGTGATTGTGAGTGGGCTTTTTTCGTGTGTAGCCGGAGGTGGGGGGTAAAATGTGTCAAGATACTAATGCACGCGATGCTATATACTCTTAACCATGTTTCACAGATAATTTATGTGCTTTAGTTTGCGTTTGTTCGAGAGGTAAATCATGTACCGGTCGTCCTGCACACGAGAATAGGAATAAATATCTGGAGGTGAATTCAAGTTTGCTAAAGGTATTCCTGTGTGGTGGGTGCTTCCAAGATTTTTAAAATTATGGGTTGCCTGCCCAAAGCAGCGGTAACGGTTGAAGAAATGGTTATTATTACAGGCGGTCAAGGTGGGGTAAGATCAGGTATTTTCCGGGGTTACGTAACGCGAAAATGGGTTCGCCTTTGTTTCAAAGCGGAACTTCGGTGTATTGTGAGAAAGCAGTGGGAAGAACTTGGACGCACGTGAGAAAGTGGGAAATATTTTTCGATGAAAAGCTAGATTCAAATGTTGCTCTAATTTTTCTCGTTGACTGCTTTAGAAAAACTTGGCAGTTATTTTTTGCTCAAGTGCTGATTGAGTGCGAAAACTACTAGCGCGAGAATAAGTTATTTTTCGTTACGTAAGTGTGTATAGAAAGGTTGACAAGTTCGTGTTTTTTGTCATTTCTCGCGATTGAATGTAACAAAGAAACCTTTTCAATAAAGAAGTATATGCTCAGAAGTTATTTTTTCCAGTACAAATACAGTATCTTGAAATTAAGTTCGGTCATTGATTGACTAACCAAGTTTAGGTCTACAATTCTTCAAATTGCAGATGGACCAATCAATCACAAAAATTGTAGTTTTAGATTGTTGAATTTAATTGTGGAGTACAGTACAATACTTTTTTCATTGAAGACTTGACATTGCGCTTTGTGTTCAGACGGTTGACACACGGCCATTTTTGGCGGCGTTTTCATTCAGCATGCGTAAAATTTTCCAAGATTGAAATATTTTTCAAGGGGACATGATCATAGATCTCAAGTTTCAAATGTTCAAAGTTATAAATTGATTGAATTGAAGATCTTTCGGAGGTTTCATCCAGTGCGAAAAATGAGCTGTGGGTCACTTTTTCGGCGTCAAAAAATAAATTGGTGAATCGGATACAGTATTTCATTACCCGCGAAGTATTTTGATTCAGAAATGCACATGTTCTGGAATTCATTTTTTTTCTGTCGGGACATGTTTATAGATCTCAAGTTTCAAATGTTCAAAATTAAAAATTAATAGAATTGAAGATCTTTCGGAGGTTTCACCCAGTGCGAAAAATGAGCTGTGGGTCACTTTTTCGGCGTCAAAAAATAAATTGGTGAATCGCATATTTCATTACCCGCGAAGTATTTTCATTAAAAAATGCACATGTTCTGGAATTCAAATTTTTTTTCTGTCAGGACATGTTTTTACATCTCATGCGTGAAATGTTAAAAGTTATAAATGGCTTGAATTGAAACACATCTGGAGGTTCACCGTTTGAAAAAAAAAAAAAGCTGTTTGTCACTCTTTCGTCGTAAAATAATTTTTTGAATCCGATATTTCGTTACCCGAGTCATTTATTATGCGGAAGACCCAGTGTATTCGTGTTCCCCGGCGGTAGTCAAAACACTTCCGAGTGATTTGGTTTGAATTCCTGCTCACGCGAAACAGTACACCCCTCAAAATAATCAACATCAACAGGAAGCATTGCACAAGATTCCAATACCGTAATGCAAATGTACCCAGTACCCGGCCTGGAACAATAGATCCATATCTCTCGGTGCGACAAAGAGAACATTGATCTTAATTTTGTCCTTCAGTGCTGCGTTGGAAAAAGAAGAAAAAAATTAAACCTTATCTACGAATTGCGCAACTGTACCTTTGAAGACGAATCCGACGAGAATTTGCCTAGACTGATGACCGTATTGTTTACGAGACGATGCCTATATACGCAAGTCGGTGGATCGTCAAGGACAATAACTTGGGTTCCCCCCCGACGGTATCGCTGGATATATTCCCACCGCGTTCACTGCAGCATTTTTAATTAATTAGATTGTGAGACTTGCCGCCAAGTGCTTAGCTTTTAATTGAACGAATTCTTGTTTGCCTTTCGTCTGCGCTTTTTTTTTTTTTGTTTGGTGCGCGTTTTGGTGTTGTGTGTACC
>CAJPEX010002333.1:0-35020 GCA_905338405.1 Notodromas monacha
GTGTTTGGAGCCAAATAACAAAGCATTGCTGATCCAAGTCTGATTCTATTCTTGTACAAGGTGTGCATATATATAGAAACTTATACAAAGCAAACAACTTTCTCTCTCTCTCTTTCTCTCACCCCCCCTTTTTCTTTATATATATATATATACAGCAGACACACAATTCCATCAGATTAAGCAATGCCTCAAACAATGCATTACAGTGACATCATCCCAGAGAGAATATCCTAGCAACCACTACCAGCATCAGAAACCCAGGCAGCCATTAATAGTCCCACTGCCAGAACAGCCACCCAAGGCAAGGTCGCCATCTTGGCCCTGGTGTCAGCACTGTTGCATAATGAGTGTTCACAGTAGCAGGCTGTCACATTCTCCACTATGACACAGTCTCTTGCCACTCTGTTGTGACATCCTCTGTACACTCTTCCATCTGAAAAAAGGAATAAACAATAATGCACTGATTGATTGATTGATTGATTCCTTCTGTTGAAAAATGTATATATAAATAAAATTTCAATCATCAAAGTATACTGTCTGTCACAAATAAAAAAATACAGTAAATAATAATTGGAATGCATGTTTTTTAGAACCTTGGATGAATGAGTAGACTTTTTTTTAATTGGGCAGCTGCATTTCTGAGTCATAATCCTCAACATCACTGTGTATAGAAATCCAATGAACCCAATAGACTTGAAAGAAAGACAGCTTATACTTATTACAAGATAATTTTCTTTTTAAATATATTTGACAATGGTGAGCAATTTTCATTTTCAGAATCAATCTTGATGAAATTATACAAGATGATGAATGTTTATTTGGAATACATATCATTTAGATTTTGGATATGCTCATTGAAAATATTTCAAAATTACCGTACCTGTAATAATCAGGACTGCCTGTACTGTATATACAAATGGGTATGTTAGGTATGGTGATTTATACATCACTTCACCATAATACAAGGAAGTACTCAATAAACAACAGAATACCTCAAAGCCTATTTTAAAAGTAATGACTGTATTTTTTTTAAACATTGCATGAATTTGACAGCTGAAATGGATCATTGATTTTGAGAATGTACAGTACATCCACATCACAGCAATAAAATGCTTCATGAACACATTTGAAACTTGGTCAAAACAAATTATAAAATGCAATCAAATTCAATGAAAATAAGTGAGTCAGACATCTTGAAACACTTTGGCACACAGGGAATTGCAAAAAAATAAATGGCTCACCTCTGTCAATGACCTTGATGCAGGATTTGGTGCTCAGAGAGTCAGGGAAGCTGTACCCAATGGAGTGTGGTACCAGGGGATTTTGTGCTGGTCTGGTGCACCTGGGGGTGGTGTCAGGGTCAAACCATTCACAGTCAGCACATGCATAACATTGTTTGAATTCCAGCTGATCAAAGAAGCCTTGACCATTGCCTGAAAAATAAAATGCAGCAACATTCAAAACTCCACAATTTATAAAGTAAAATTCTACCTCATTATAATATATGAATGATACAGTATATGCCAAAAGAAAAAAAAAACATACTGATTTCACCATTGAAAAACGTGCATTTCAATATATTCTATGCACAATTTAAGAACATATTTGCATGGGAAATCCTGTACTGTACACTTGATACAATTAATAAAATATATTACTGTCCACCTCACTGATGGCAAAAATGCTGCCTCAAATTATTTTTTTTCTACTTTCATCAATTGAAAATAAACACCTCTCAAGCACACATTTAAATTTGTTTTGAACTCCTGAATTACTGACATAGACAAGAACATTAACAACACATGGATGATGTTGATCAAAAAAAATTTAGTAGATTAAAAAATTAATCTAAAAAACCACATTTTCAAAAAGCAAAAAATAACCTTAAACCTGGTGCGCATCTATTTCATTTGTATTTCACTTCTTCCCAACAATCTCCATGCACACCACGTTTAAGGTTATTTTTTGCTTTTTGAAAACGTGGTTTTTTAGAAGGGAAGTGAGCAAAATTTGAGTTGCAAAATTTGATCCAGACAAACAAACAGACAAGAAAGCGAGTTAATAAAAACGTGTTAAAAATAGAGGAGGCTAAAGATTTTTTTCTACTTTCTAAAAAATCAAATTTTCTTCTTCCACTGGAAACAATCATCTAAGCACACACATAAACAAGAACATAAACAAGATGGATGATGTTAATTGATAAAATAAAAGAGGCTCACACATTTCTTATACAACATTAAAACAATGACAAACTTTTTTCTGTTTCAAGATATATATAGTCATGAAAATCAATTCAATTTACAAAAAAAAAAACAATTTTTTATTCAGCAAAAATAGTCTCAAAAATTATTTCAACAGCATTAAAATATTAAAACATTTCTTTCTTTTACCAAACAAAAATTATCAGCATAAAAGGACATAAAACCCATTAAAACCTTGTCCCAATACTAAAAAAAAGAAAAAAAACCTTTAGAATAATCCCAATGACGCGGAAAAGTCAAAGCACCAATTAATTAATGGACCACACACACTCATTTACTATTTCTAAATAAAAAAAAGAATCACTGGACCATTTTCCTCCAAGTCAAACACACACACACACACACAAAAAGAAGCCAATTACGCAAACAGAACAAATGAGGAAGATGAATAAGCCCAATTATCTTGGACAGTAATTGGATCCGATTAAATGGTGTCTCGGTTAATGGACTTTTATCTATTCCGGGTCCATCAAGCAAAAAAAAAAAGGCTATTGCCTGGAGAGAAACAATTTTTGTAAGCTTAGAAAAATCCTGACTGATTGCTTCCAAACCTTGTGAAAAATTCCCTTAATATACTATATGAATACAAATTATTTAGTTGTCAATTTTAAAATTAATCAGAACCTGATAATTTTATGTCAGGCAAGAAATGGTGAAACTTCTTGACAAAATCCAGGATCTCTATGATAAAGGAATCAATTGAATTTTTCCAAGGTTTTGAATCAACATTTTTTGCCTGAATTTGATTTATAAAGTCAATTCTTCTTTTAAAATCAACATATAGATAGGGAATACACATTAACAAATTGATGAAAATTTTCTTTTTAATATGAAACGTGTAGAATGGATAAATTGATCTTGAGCAAAAAAGTTGATTACAAACCTTTGAAAAATTCCTTCCATTTCCAAGGTTTGGGATTAACATTTTGTGCCTAAACTACTCCAGTTAATATATATTTTAAAACCAACATAAGTGAATAAACATTTACAAATTCAGGAAAGTTTTCTTTGAATATGAAAAATGTAGAGTATACAATTTTTCTTGATCACAAAATGTTGATTCCAAACCTTTGAAAAATTCTTCACATTTCAAATAACTTTGGAACACTCATTAAAATAAAAGAATTGTATTTACTTTAGAAATAAAATTAAAGAAATGAGAGTATATCATTTACAATAAAAAAGTACCAGATGATTAATTTTTAGAAAATCTTTAAAATAAAATAAAAGAAATGTTTTGTTAAATTCAAATTGAAATTTCTCATTCTAATTTAAATTGTAAGAAAGAATGATTTGAAAATAGTAGGATATTAAATTTATTTTTTGGGATGAGTATTATGTTTCTTGCAATTTCAATAATTAGACTCAACATTTTATGCATCATCTCAAGTTATCTAGTCCATGTCTCTTTCAAAACCAAGGTAAGAAAATAAAGATTTACTCATTGATGAGCATTTCCTTTATGATATGAAAACTGTAGAATGTACAAATTTATCTTTTGATCACAACATTTTAATTCCAAGCCTTTGAAAAATTCCTTTCATTTTCTGAAGACTGTCCAAAAGTTGCCAATTTTATGCTTTGTGTAACTCTTTTGAATTTTTGTAAAAATAACAGCACTAAAATTAACCAAGTAAATTTTAATTTAATTTCTTTTTTCATCTTAGAATAAATAAGCTGGACCAGATACAGTAAATTGATTTTGAGCATCAAAAATTTTGAAACTTGGGACAGTGAAAGATTATTTTTAGTGGTCCCAAAAGAGATGCAAGAGTTGCATCATCATGTTTGGATTCTTTACAACAAGATTACCAACTTGTTCTGGATGTAAAAGCAAGACTATAGATTCTGTCAAGGCTCCAGAGAACAATGAGGTATCACAAGAAACTTAAGCCTCTGCACCATGTTTCACTGTATATATAGAACCTTGCATGTTCAATACAACATTACTCAACCATTTCATGAGGTAAAAGAAAAACAGGACCTTTCTATATATTTTTTCTCAGTGCTCTTATGGAGGTTATTGTAATTTTGAAAAAAAGTAATAAAATGGAATAATGCTCAGTCTTTTTCATGTTTTTTCTCCATTCATGGCAGAAACACAACTTTAAGTAAAACTCCATGATACAGATGAAAATTGTAGAAGAAATGATGGAAAAAATCAGTGAAGAACATATAATTTCCTGTAATGAATTGCAAAAATTCCTCATGGTGAGATTTCCACTGCCTTGTATTTCTTCTGCTTTTGTCAGTACCTTTGAAAAGCTCATTTATTTGCTATATTTATGAATTTCAACAAAATTTGAAAAAAAGAAATTTAACCAATTTAAAATTCCTAGTGTTTCTGTAATGATTTATACACTTGAACTTAATTTCATTTAAAATTGAGTCTGAAAATTATGGGAAAACATTTTCCTCTTGCTTTTTCTTTCAAATTTCCACTACAATTCAAATGAAAAGCAGTTCAGAATATGCTACAATTTCCCTCTTGAATAAGTGAATCAATGCATAGATCCTTGCTTTGCTTTCAAATGCAGTACATTACATGCATGCTTTATTGTGAATCATTCTCTTCAATTCAAATATTTCCTACATGAAAAAGTATTTCTGTCTCTGTCACACAAAAAATGAGGCAATTTATGAAATTTATAAAGGAGAAATGATGAAATGTTACCCAAGAGCTCAAAGGAGAATTTTCTCTCTTTTCAAGGAAAACATTATTTTAAAAATATACAATGCTTGGGTTGTCCCAGTTGAACGCGACCTATGATATTTTTTAGAATAGGTGTAATTGTAAAAAAAAAATCATGACATATCCCAGGATGTTTTGAATTTTTTCAGGTTTTTTCAAAAGTTTTTTTTTCATTTAACTGCATGATGATGAGTGAAATTCTCCATCACTTATAACATAGTGCTAAAAATGTACCAGGTCAGCTAAAGACATTTAAAGTTTTGTTTTTTTATTCATTACATTTTCTAAATTTTAGAAAATGGCCACACAAAAAATCAATTCTTAGCCCCCTCTGACATGGGTGAAGAATTCTGGCTGTATTTGGAAAAATTTCACTCATCATCATGCAGTAAATTAATAAAACTGTAAAACATTTTTGAACAAATTCTAATATTCAATTATAACATATATCTAATATTCCTTCCAAGATTTATTAGAAACATCATGTGCTATATATGGTTTCATTTTTTAAATTTTTACAATCATATACTTTTTCTAAAAAAAAAAAGAATATCAGAGGTCGCGTCCAACTGGGACAACCCTCCTGTAAACTCCTACACATTCATCAACACAGATTCTGCTTCTAAGAAGACTGAAAAGGAAGGGCCTTTACTGGAAATAAAAATGACAATGCCACATGGAAACAATAGAAAATTCCCGCATCTCAAAAAGCTTTTTCTCTCTCTCTCTTCCAAAAAAAGAAATGGGAGCAGGAAAANCTGAAAATTTTTAAAATTAAACTAAAACACAAGTTCAATCAAAATATCCAAGCAAGAACTTATTTCACATTGTCTATTGCAATAAAAAGGTTAGTATAATACAGCCTATATAATTCAAAATTTCTCAAGAATTTAAGTTTAAAAATCAACAGGCTCAAAATTGAAATGTTACTAGGAAAATGAATTCTTTCAAGATTTATTTCAATTGATTGAGTTACAAAATATGATGATGTACAGTAGAATCTTGCAACATTTCTCACCACATTGAAATACAATATTGTTACAACAAATATTTTCAGACAAATTCTGATTCTTTGTTACAGCTCCTTATTCAGTTATTGCCAACACAGTCTTATTTCAGCCTTGCTCAAGTATAACACTTTTAATATGACAGACATTTTCACAACTGGTCCTATTGGGATTTCTAGAACAAAATTTTATGTAATAGTCAACAATGTCTCATTTACAAAAAATATCCTTATTTCAGGCTCCATCTATTTGACTACAAAATGTTGTTAGAATTCTGACAATTGAAATTTTCTTTTCCAAAAAATTATTTTCTAGATTCCAAAAATGGTTTTCTTGTAAAAGAAAATGTTATTTATAACTGGATCAAAATTAGAATTCATATCAAATGTATGTTTAAGGCTCTTGCAAAAAAATGTTACTATCTCAATGTTATTCAACCCCTGATATAAAAAAAAATGTTCATTGCACCAAATTTTATCCCAGGTCTCATTATTGAATTTCAAATAATTAAACACTTTGTGGGAAAACTATTATACATATTGTTTCATAAACATGTTTAAAGCCAAATTCACTAAAAAAAAACCAGCTGTGAAGACTCACCAGGAACAAAGAAGCAGCAAGCAACCAGGAATACAGTTATGATTTCCATTGGCCAGTCAATCAATGGTCAATCACATCCACAAGAAACTTCTCCAAGAAAAAAATGTCATTGCTCATCCAAATAAAACAGAATTAAAGCCCCACCTTTTTCAAAACATAAATTCAAATCAATGAAACTGAACAAATCACAATGAAAATAATTGAGAAAATCAAAAAATGGCCAAAAAAACACAATTATTCTCTGGCCTATGTAATTATACAAAGAAGTAGGGTTGTCCCTGTTACATGCGACCTCTGATATTTTCAGAGTAGATGTGATTGTAAAAAAATAATAATAATCATGACATACTGGCCCATGATGCTCATCTAAGCTTATGGGATTTTTCTAGATTATTTTCAGAGAAGTATATTTCAATTTCCTGCATGATGATCAATAAAAACTTTCTAGTTCCATCCAAAGTTCTCCACCCATATGTCACAGGGTTCTGAAAATTTGTTAAGCCAACTACAAAAAATTATTTTGTAGTTTTTACCTTCATCCCAAATTTCAAAAAATATTATTGGTAAAACAACAGAAAATTGCAACTTTTTAAACTAGCATGAAAAATTTGTAGCACTTTATCTGTGGCATAAAGGGAGAACTCTGGCTGTAACTGGAATGTATCAGTGAAGAACATATAATTTCCTGTAATGAATTGCAAAAATTCCTCATGGTGAGATTTCCACTGCCTTGTATTTCTTCTGCTTTTGTCAGTACCTTTGAAAAGCTCATTTATTTGCTATATTTATGAATTTCAACAAAATTTGAAAAAAAGTAAATTTAACCAATTTAAAATTCCTAGTGTTTCTGTAATGATTTATACACTTGAACTTAATTTCATTTAAAATTAAGTCTGAAAATTATGGGAAAACATTTTCCTCTTGCTTTTTCTTTCAAATTTCCATTACAATTCAAATGAAAAGCAGTTCAGAATGCAACAATTTCCCTCTTGATAAGTGAATCAATGCATAAACCCTTGCTTTGATTTTAAATGTACAGTATTACATGCATGCTTTATTGTTAATCATTCTCTTCAATTCAAATATTTCCTACATGAAAAAGTATTTCTGTCTCTGTCACACAAAAAAATGAGGCAATTTATGAAATTTATAAAGGAGAAATGATGAAATGGTTCCCAAGAGCTCAAAGGAAAATTTTCTCTCTTTTTAGGGAAAAAAATCTTTTTAAAATATAAAATGCAAGGGTTGTCCCAGTTGAACGCGACCTGTGATATTTTTAAAATAGGTGTAATTGTAAAAAATATTCATGACATATCCCAGGATGTTCTGAATTTTTTTCAGGTTTTGCAAAAGTTTTTTTTTCATTTTACTGCATGATGATGAGTGAAATTCTGCATCACTCATAACATAGTGCTAAAAATGTATTAAGTCAGCTAAAGGCATTTAAAGGTTTGTTTTTGATTCATAAAATGTTCTAAAGTTTAGAAAATGGCCACACAAAAAATCAATTCTCAGCCCCCTCTGACATGGGTGAAGAAATTCTGGCTGTATTTGGAAAAATTTCACTCATCATCATGCAGTAAATTAATAAAACTGTAAAACATTTTTGAACAAATTCTAATATTCAATTATAACATATATCTAATATTCCTTTCAAGATTTATTAGAAACATCATGAGCTATATATGGTTTCATTTTTTTAATTTTTACAATCACATACTTTTTCTAAAAAAAAAAAGAATATCAGAGGTCGCGTCCAACTGGGACAACCCTCCTGAAAACTCCTACACATTCATCAACACAGATTCTGCTTCTAAGAAGACTGAAAAGGAAGGGCCTTTACTGGAAATAAAAATGACAATGCCACATGGAAACAATAGAAAATTCCCGCATCTCAAAAAGCTTTTTCTCTCTCTCTCTTCCAAAAAAAGAAATGGGAGCAGGAAAAAAAAAAAGAGACTCTGGGGCAAGTGGCCGGAAAAGTTGTTGATAACTTTGTTTCCATTCTTCCGGGGGGGGGGGAAATGCCCCCAGGGCTTTTCTTTTATTTCTCCTCAACATGTGTGATTCATGAATTTGGACCCAATTGTGATTGTGTGGAAATTTTATATGTGTGAGAGTATAGCAGAGTTTTCTTCCATGGCCACTTCCTGAGAAATGGGAACATTCTGAATACACCAAATATTTTTTCCAAGAAGAATAAAATCCACTCAGATACAAAAGGCACTTCATTTTTACCATATTAATTTCTAAACAACTGGTAGAACAGAAATTTTAAAACCAATTTTCCTCACACAAAAAAAATGGTAGAGCATCTCCAAAACCAGCTGCTACAACTGAAAATTTTTAAAATTAAACTAAAACACAAGTTCAATCAAAATATCCAAGCAAGAACTTATTTCACATTGTCTATTGCAATAAAAAGGTTAGTATAATACAGCCTATATAATTCAAAATTTCTCAAGAATTTAAGTTTAAAAATCAACAGGCTCAAAATTGAAATGTTACTAGGAAAATGAATTCTTTCAAGATTTATTTCAATTGATTGAGTTACAAAATATGATGATGTACAGTAGAATCTTGCAACATTTCTCACCACATTGAAATACAATATTGTTACAACAAATATTTTCAGACAAATTCTGATTCTTTGTTACAGCTCCTTATTCAGTTATTGCCAACACAGTCTTATTTCAGCCTTGCTCAAGTATAACACTTTTAATATGACAGACATTTTCACAACTGGTCCTATTGGGATTTCTAGAACAAAATTTTATGTAATAGTCAACAATGTCTCATTTACAAAAAATATCCTTATTTCAGGCTCCATCTATTTGACTACAAAATGTTGTTAGAATTCTGACAATTGAAATTTTCTTTTCCAAAAAATTATTTTCTAGATTCCAAAAATGGTTTTCTTGTAAAAGAAAATGTTATTTATAACTGGATCAAAATTAGAATTCATATCAAATGTATGTTTAAGGCTCTTGCAAAAAAATGTTACTATCTCAATGTTATTCAACCCCTGATATAAAAAAAAATGTTCATTGCACCAAATTTTATCCCAGGTCTCATTATTGAATTTCAAATAATTAAACACTTTGTGGGAAAACTATTATACATATTGTTTCATAAACATGTTTAAAGCCAAATTCACTTTTAAAAAAACCAGCTGTGAAGACTCACCAGGAACAAAGAAGCAGCAAGCAACCAGGAATACAGTTATGATTTCCATTGGCCAGTCAATCAATGGTCAATCACATCCACAAGAAACTTCTCCAAGAAAAAAATGTCATTGCTCATCCAAATAAAACAGAATTAAAGCCCCACCTTTTTCAAAACATAAATTCAAATCAATGAAACTGAGAAAATCACATTCAAAATAATTGAGGAAATAAAAAAAGCCAAAATAACACAATTATTCTCTGGCCTATATGTGCTTATACAAAGAAGTAGGGTTGTCCCAGTTACATGCGACCTCTGATATTTTCAGAGTAGATGTGATTGTGAAAAAAAATAATAATCATGACATACTGGCCCATGATGCTCATCTAAGCTTATGGGATTTTTCTAGATTATTTTCAGAGAAGTATATTTCAATTTCCTGCATGATGATCAATAAAAACTTTCCAGTTCCATCCAAAGTTCTCCACCCATCTGTCACAGGGTGCTGAAAATTTGTTAAGCCAACTACAAAAAATTATTTTGTAGTTTTAACCTATCATCCCAAATTTCAAAAAATATTATTGGTAAAACAACAGAAAATTGCAACTTTTTAAACTAGCATGAAAAATTTGTAGCACTTTATCTGTGGCATAAAGGGAGAACTCTGGCTGTAACTGGAATGTTTTTACTTATCACCATGCATTAAATTGAAAAACATTTTTGAAAATCTGAAAAAAATCCCTCAACTTCAGAACATCATAGGCTATGTAATGATATACAGTATATATATATATATTTTTTAAAACAATCACACCTGATCTAAAAATATCACAGGTCACAGCCAACTGGGACAACCCTCATGTATAAATCCCATACATAATATCATCATTGCACACAAAAATAAAAAAGCCAGAATGATTTTACTGCTGATGATCAATCACCATACTGAAACAAAATCTCCACAAATCAATCCAAACTGCAGCATAGTTGGAAACAGCATTCAAAGAGAAATAAGTCACAAAACACTATATAAAATGCGACTGAACCAGGGGAAGCTGCTGAGGCAAGTGATCTCTGACTTGTGAAACACAGCCAAGGGACACTTATTGGGTCACTCAATGGCAATACTGTACAATACAATACAATACAATGCACTCACCTGCTCTTATCCAGTTTGGCCAGATACCTTGTGGGGAATAGGCAATGGCAAGTCAACCATGATCTTTCTGCTCTGCCACCTGGCAGCCCTTGTCCACATAAGAAGAAGAAAAATAAAAGGCATCCTGCATTGTTCTTTGAAATATGTACAGTACAGTACAGTACAGTATTTGGAAATTTCTGAGAACCAGCAGCTCCTGAAAAACTTAATACACAGGTAGGCCCTCTCTGCATGCAATGATGATCTTGTCTACATCAATGTTCCTTGCATAATGATTTGTTTTGGTCCCATAAATTCAAGGTTTCCTCATCTACAACAAATTTGTTTCTGGCACCTTGAATTTTGTTGTAGAGAATCCACCTGTAATTCATTGTGAAAACATAATACAGTATGTCTCCAACTTCAGCATCAAATGATTTGCCCAGAGTCAGTTTAAACCACAGAATATTACACCTTTTACATTTTGCTCCCCCCCCCCCCCCAATCAAGAATAATCAAACTCCCCAAGAAAAGTGTTGTGTGCATTTGAAGTTGACTCATCATGATGCAAGGGGTCTAACAAAAATGTTTTCAGGATAGAAATTCAACAAGCACATGATTGATCTGAAAAACAATCATTGTTTGAAAAAAAACATTCTTTTGCCAATGTAATAAATTCAGCACTATATTTTTAATTTTTTGCAAAAGTACTACTGTACTACTGGCACCTTCCTGATTTTTTCCTCAAAAGATGCAGATTTTTTGGTGCCCCAGCTTTCTCTTCAGAGTTCTTCAAAATTGACAAGATATAAATTCCAAGGGTTACTGCCATTGATTGATCTTAAATTCTGCCATTTTCATCAACAGCCACCTTCGCCACTATACTTGGGATGAGCAGCAACCCTTGAAATTAATACCACTGTCAATTTCAAGAATTCTGCAAGAAAAGCTGGGGCACACCAAAAAATCTGCAAGATGAGCACCTCATCTTTTGAGTGAAGAGCAGAAAGCCATTGGAATGATTTTTCTTTAAAATGTCAAACAGTGCTGAATTGCTTTTCTTGTGCCAAATAATGTTTTCTGAACAATAATATATTTTTCAGCTCAATTGCATGCCATTTCAATTTCTGACCAAAGAACATTTGTTTGAACCCTTGTAGAGATTTGACTGTAATATAAAACATATACAGTACTTTTACAAATTGAATCAATCTTTCATATGAGTCTAGATTAATTTTTGTACTTGGATGTTAAAAAAATACATTATCCCTATTTTTGGTACAGTACAATACTGCAGTACAGTGGGGTCTTCTTGGTGGACAAACTTCTCAGCTAACAAACCATGACTTGGCATGCAAACTCTGAGTTTTCCAAATGCTCATGGGGTCTTAAAAAAATGTTCTTTAGCAAAAACCAAGGATTCATGTTTAAACTTATTCATTAATTCATCCAAAACAGTCTCAAAAGTTTAGCAACCAATTCTTGATTGCCAATTCTTTATTCATTTCAATTGGGTTAAACTTCAACAGCTTTTTAGCATAAAAATGTTCCATCCCAAGTCCTTGGTTGGTGAATACGTTTGTGGGGTTGCATTTAAAATTTTCAACAAGAAACCTCTGGAGAAACTCACTTTAAAATTTCACTTCTATGGATTGTTTTAATGCAGTGAGTTTCTCTTATATTGTCTTGGGAAGATTAAATGGATGTTAAGCCTGAAAATATTTTTGTAGGATGCAATTTCCTGAATTTCATGGGCAATTCCAAAGTTCTGGAACCAATTATAATTATTCCTATATTTTCCCAGGGGCAAATGTGATTTGGCTAACAAACTTTGTTCAGGAACCAATTAAGTTCATAAGCCAAGACCCCACTGTACTTGGCATGCACAAATTTTAATACCCAAAGGCCTCCCCCCCCCCCCCATTTTCCAGAAAACAACTAAGTTGCTTCTTTTCTCTGAACTCATAGCAATAACACCTGAAAATTCAAACACCTGACTGACTGACTACTAAGAAAAAAGAAGCAAGCAATGAAAAGTTTTGAAAAAATGGATTACTTTCTCGCAGTGTTGCCAACAAGAACTAATATTGAAAATGATTACATGTGCTACAGGTAAAATTTTGTAACAAATTCCTGGGACTCTTTAAAAATTTTTGCACCAAAAAAGCACTAAAAGAAATCTTGGTTCTTTTCTGAAATTGGTAACAGACATTTTCCAAAATTCAACTTATTTTACTATCAAATATCAGAGTAACCAATTTTACCCTGGATTCAAGGTAAAATTCTGTTTCAACTTTCCAAGACTTTTTAAAAAAATACAACATCACTCAGTAAAAAACATGGCGCAAAAATAAAATGCACAACCAATAACTAGTGTGAGCAAAAAAAAAGTATTTGTATATTCTTCCCATCTGGGGTTACCGGTATCAATTGGTCACCGAAAAAAAACAGAACACACACACAAACACAGGGAATTCAAAACCACGACACAAGTCGCGTTATTGCACAAGCAAAAAAAAAAAAACTAGAGAGATTCTAAAATGCCGTTTTTCCCCGACGCAAAAAAAAAGAGTTGGTTTCACACACATGAAAAAAAAAAAAATTCCAGCCACCGATGAACTAACGAATTGCACTTGGTTCCGCCAATTTTGCACACTTGCACTTCTTCTTCCAGCAACCCCGATCTGCGCGAAAATGAGATAAAATAAAACAACTAGTTCCACACACCCGTTGACATCACCAAACAAAAAATAATTGAACTATCTGAAAGTCTTCCACAACAGCTAGAAAAAAAAGCACTTCCTCTGCCTGACAAACATTTGATGTGCACCAAAGAGGGGGAATTGACAAGGTTTTTCTTTTCGATTTCTGCGAAGGCAAGATTTTATTTTTCAATTTTTGGTTATTGCCCAAAAAAAAACCAAGAGATCATAAGAGAAGAGGAGAAATAATTTTTCTCAAATTCCTTTCATCTGGAAATTTAAACACCTGACTGAGTGACTACTGAGAAAAAAGGAAGAAGCAGTGAAAAAATGGATTACTTTTTTGCAGCGTTGCCAACAAGAACTAAAATTGAAAATGATTACAAGTACTGCAGATACAATGCTGTAACAACTTCCTGAGACTCTTTAAAAATTTTTATAAAAAAAAAGAACTAAAAGAATTCTTGGCTCTTTTCTGAAATTGCTGACAGACATTTTCCAAAATCCAACTCACTTTACTATCATTCATATATAAGAGTAACCAATTTTACCCTGGATTCTCAGGTAAAATTTTGTTTCAACTTTCTAAGACTCTTTAAAAAAATGTTACATATAGAGAGACTTACTTACTATAGATTAATTTCTGAAATTGGAGAATTTTTTCCAAAATCCAACTTACTTTACTATCATATATTAGAGTAAAATATTTTACCCTGGATTCTTATGTAAAATTATGTTTCAACTTTCTAAGGCTCTTCAAAAAATGATACTTACAGAGAGACTTGCTTACTGTAAGTTAGTTTCTGAAATTGGAGAATTTTCTCCAAAATCCAATTTACTTTACTATCATATATATCAGAGTAAAATATTTTACCCTGGATTCTCAGGTAAAATTCTGTTTCAACCTTCCAAGAATCTTCAAGAAAAAAAGTTACATATAGAGAGACTTGCTTACTTCAAGTTGATTTCTGAAATTGCAGAACATTTTTTTCCAAAATCCAACTTACTTTTCAACTACAGTATATCAAAGTACAGTATAATATTCTACCTCAGTTTCTCAGGTGAAATATTGTTTCCAAGTTCCAGGGACTCTATGAAAAACTTAATACTGTGCCAAAATATTACTGTGTAAGCATTTTAGATTTTTTCCTGTGAAATCAGAGAAAATCAAAAATTATACTTGACTTTCTGCCACATCAGCATATGATCAAGAAAATAGTGTTATTTGGTTTCACATCAGAAAAGTTTCTAGATTGGAAAATTCTCCCAACATTAAAGTTATCCATTATGATTTTCAACTCCAGTAAAAAGATTTCCACTTCTGTGAGCCATTAATATTTTAATCAGCACTGCTTCCTTCAAAAGGAGGAAACACTCAGAAAAAAATTCATTACTTCCAACTAGTGCAAAAAGTCATTCATGAATATGAAATTCAAAATGCTTTCCAACAAGATTTGTTTGGAATTATGTCTAAAGTTTCTACCCCCAAAACTTCAAATAACGTTCTAGCAAATAAAAAAAAGGAATTGAAACTTGATAGATTAATGGAGAATAGAAAACCTTGAGAAGATATCTGCACTTAATTCCACCTTTCATTCGACTCCTGTTTGAAAACACTGGGCCAAACATAAAAAAACATTAGCAATCAAAAAATTGCCAAGAGAGATTTTGTAAATCAAAAGCAACAGGAAATTTTGAAATCAAAATTAAGCCCGACTTAAAAACACCTCCAGTTTCAAAAAAAAACAGCACCAATTTTTCTGAACACTTTTTGAAAACTGAAAAAAATAAAAATAAAAAACCTTCGCGGAAACGGAACAACTCTCACATTAAATTCTGCCCTAGTTTTTTTTTTTCTTTCGAAAACACTGCGAGTCGAAACTTGAAAAACTAACTATCCCTCGAAATACATCACAGTAAGTTTCTTCGAATAATCGGTCCGAGAAATTGACGAGGAATGAGAAACAGTCGGAAAAAAGTCGCAATTTCTGCACACGATTACCACCACACAAAAAAAAAAATGACCCGAAACATTGGCAAGCAAAAACGAAAGGATCCACGAATTTGTCATTTGGCAAGATTACAGCTGTTTCAGACCCTCACATTTAAATGAATGAGACGGAAAAGTCAAGATAAATTGTAGCCATCAAAAATTCCTAAATCTTAAAAAGAAAAATTCAAGATTCAAAGTTGCAAAAAAAAATTCTGAACGCTGAATTTTGTCACAATATCCACACAAAAAAAGCCTCGCTTCACTCAAAAAATATGAAATCTTTCATGATTTTTCTGACGCAAGCTTAGAGACTAAAAAGGGACCCATGACGAAAAAAAAAAGATATTGATACCCTCCAAAATATAACAGTACCCCAAATTGCGGACAATTCAACTTATGGACACTGTGAACTCAGAAAATATGCCCCCAATATCTAGACAATGCCTCGAGATATGGACACTTTGCCAACATTTCCAAAGAAATGAAAAAAAAACAGATTCTTTGTATTTTTCCATATTCTTTGAACAAATGGAGCTATTTCTTGAAACAAAAATTCATCTCATCATGAATTTGCTCTAATGAATGATCCAAAAAGGCTAATTATTTGCTTTTTAATCTAGGACTTTTCCCAGTCAACTATTTACAGAATGGCAATGCATGTGCCAATTTTTTTTTGCTACTTGACTCATTTGCAATTTTTCATGCCAAAAAGGGCAGATTTTCTGAGATTATATTCTGCATCTCAAGGTTGAGAAAAACATTTGATTAAAATTGTAAAAGATTTTTTTCAAATGTTTGACCACAAAGAGGTAGGGATATAAAATGTTACTTTTGAAGTACACAAGAAAATGTGATACGAACCAAAACATGTTCCAACTTATGGACAAAACCTTAGAAATACAGTAAATGGACAATTCAATTTAGGGACACTTGAAAACTGAAAAGAAATGGCCTGACATCCAGACATTGTCTCAAGTTAGGGACACTTTTCTGAAAATTTCCCAAAAAAAATCAGAACAAATTCATTTTTCAATTTTGATATCTTTTGAACAAATCAAGCTATTTATATTCACAAAAACTGAAAAAAAAATTTATATCACAACAAATTATCTCTAATTAATAATCAAAAGCAAGCTGCTTTTGTGCTTCTTTCTTCAGAGTTTTTTTTCCATCACCTGTGCATATTCTAGCAAGACTTATTCTTTTCCTTTGCTCTTTGATATCAAAAGATCAGATTCTACGCGCTTTTGTTCTGCACTGTTGTTTTCTACAACTTGAAGTTCAGGGAAACAAATTTCAATCAAATTCTTTTGAGGACTTATTTCCAATTTTTGACAAAAAAGGAAAACCAATGAAACACATTAGCATTGAAGTCCAAGGGAAAATGAGACTCAACTTGGGGACATTTTGACATCTGGACAGGATTGATGCACCAATTGCATCTGCATCTTGGGGTCTCACTGTAATCACGTCCGCAACTTGGGGCCCCACAAAATCAAATCAGGACCCAAATAAAAAAAAGTGGGATATTTGAACCAACAATAAGCGTTATTGAAAAAGCCCCGTTTCCGAGCTAAGAGGTTACAGTATTTTAATGCCAGATTATTTTCAAGATATTTATTTTCACACAGCGCTACTCTAGAAATGCAAAAGATTGATTCTAATAATCACTTAATGATTATTAAAAACTTTTAAAATGTTTGCACGTTTTTCTTTCGATTTTCAGACAACAAAAAACCCCACTTTGAAGATCAAGAAGAAAAAAAAAAGTAAAATCGCCAGACTTTCTATCCCAATGTCAGATTTTTCAAAACGAGATTCAATAAAAATTCCCAAAATTTAATCAGAGACAAAAACAACAATCGAATTTGATCTCATTTCATTTTTTTTCCAAGCACAACAAAGTCAGCTAGTGCTGATTTTGAAATTAATTTGACAAATTAAATTTAAATTCTCCTCGAATTTTTAAAAATGGAAGAAAATCCACGCAAGAAGTGCATTCTCGGAAACCAAGTCCCCAAAACAGGATTCAGAGATGTGCACAATCCACCCCCTCAGAACAGACCGAAATTTGAGGCACTTTTCCTTCCAGCACAATGGACTAAATCCGCACAACAGACCCTCTGTTGATTTAAAATTAATGGTAAGAAGTGAAAATTTCAATTTTTCATCATTGAATTTGCATAACAGACTTTTCACACTTGCACAAATTAAGTCCGTTGTGCAGGGGTTGCATGTACTGTATATCCAAAGGGAAACATAAATCAGTGAATACCGTATTTACTTGAGTACCACGCGCCCTTGAGTAAGGCATGCACAGGGGTTTTTCAGTTCAAAATTTGGCTAAAATTGTATCCCCAAGTAAGACGCGCACCCCATTTTTAGGGACTCTAAAACCACAAAATTTCGAAAATAAAAACAAAAAATTTGACTTTTGATGTGAATTGAACATGAATCCGATCAATTTTCAAATTTTTCAGTAAAAAATGTGTTCTTGGTACATTTGTCACAAATTTCTCCATTACAATCAAGTTTAATTAACACACAACTTCCTAAAACTTCTTGAAAATTTTGTACCTGCTTATGACGCGCACCCCTTTTTTTCTTCTGAAATTTGAGAAAAAAGGTACGTGTGGTACTCAAGTAAATACAGTACTCTTTTCTTGTTAATTAATTCACGCTCACTGAAGTTAATCCGAAATTGTTACAATTACGCTGCCGATGACACGTTCACATACATTTTTCAAACACAAACAAACAAACAATTCTTGCCAAAATAAATGAATAGCATCTACTTCGGCGATTTTTCTCAAATGACGGGATTCCAGGAATTTTTTCCGCAGCACCATTCCAACAAAGGAATTCAATTGGTCTCAGTATTTCTCCCATTTTCCTCAGCAAAATTACAACCGAATGCTCGTGACTTTTCCTAGGATTACAGTATCGTATTCGAAAAACCATCAACAATAATAATGAAAATAAAAATCCCCAAAAAAGAAATGAGCAGATCCCCGAAAAGCCTACCAACATTTTTCAACTTCTCTGAAAATATATTTCGCGAACGGTTGTCCGCGACGAGCCTTACTCAGGGACCAATTTTCATCCATGTAAAAGATGGAGAGAGAGAGAGAGAGAGAGAGAGATACACCAGAGAGCAGATGTTCTAGAAACATTTTTCAAAAATGAAATGTGAAAGTGCCTCTCAGAAAAAAAAAACTTCTGCTCGATGCCCAAACCGAGTTTTTTTCCAGAGTGGCGCCTACAAAGTCTGTAGTCAATTTTGCTCCTCAATTCCTCCTCATACAGTGAGACCCCGACATGCAAACGATTCGACTTACGGACATTTGAAACACACCAAAATCCAGTGTCTCAAGATACGGACACTTAATAAAATTTATTGATCAGTGAAAAATTTCGATAGCTCTTCAACAAATCGAGCCATTTAAATTCGCAAAAAAAAGAAAAAAAAACGTCTCATTCATAATGAAAAACACGCTATTTTTGCGCTTCTTCTCAGCGATTTTCCCATCATCAGTGCTTACTTTTCATTTGCTCTTCGGATTCCTTTCGATGCCAAAAAATCAGAACTCTGTGGTGTTTTCTCCTGCACAATGATTTTCTGTGTCTTCAAGTTGAGAAGAAACCAATTTTTATTCAACTTTTTCCAAATGGTTGGTAAACAGGACAGGAGAACAGATTTGATAAACAGTTGCATCAAGTTTTAAAAATTGAATGAATAATGCGTGAATTTTTCAAAATATTTCTAAATCAATTACATTTTCAAATCTGAGTGATTTTGGCGTGAATTAAAAAAAAGGAATCAAATATGTCTGCATTGAAGGCTATCGGGAGATTTGATCCGACATGCGGACGCGATGACACATCAGGGACAAGGTCAAAGCACCGATCACGTCCGCATCTCGGGACCTCACTGTATCCTTCCTTTCTTTCTTTTTTTTCTCAACAAGGGACACAGAGTTGAAGAAGGAAGCAAAAAAGAAAAAAAAGAGAGACAAGAGAAGAAATGAATGAATGGATGGATGGATGGTTGTGGCGCAAGAGAAGAGAAGGAGAGAGGGAAGACCTGCAGCAGGCAGAGCGTGGGGAGGGGGTGGAGTTTTTCGTCAATTGGCGCCCACGGCGTCGGACACGGACGCCGCGCCACTCGGCGGCACCACGCGCCGGCCATTGTCGTAAATCTGCGACGCCATCTTGATGGCGCGCGGAATGTCGTCATTCGTCTTCGACCTCACCGCACCTTGGGGGCCGAGCAGTTCGGGCACGTGGAGCCGACCCTCCGACACCTCGCGACACGTCACCATCAGGTCGTAGTTGATGTCCTCCGACACCACCGAGTCCTTCCTGCAACCACAACAAAAAAAGAAGAAGAAACAAATGAATAATTTATAAATTAATGATACTAAATACAGTGAGAACCCCACATGCTGACACATCAACCTGTAGACAATTCAACACAGGGACACTTATTTTCCCATTAAAAAAATTGATAAGACAAAAGGCCAAACATGACGACACTGACTCAACATGGGGACATTTTCCAGTAAAATTGCTAATACATTTCAGGCCAAATTACAAGAAAGAAATATTTCCAACCCTAAAAATTTATGTAAGAAAAGTTCTTGGATATTTCTCTCACCAATTCACCATCCATTCATCTAATTTCAAAAAATTATCTCCAGCATAGAGGGACTTCCTTCTCTCTTTTTCACTCAAATGTTATTTATACAGGGAATGCCAACATTTCTATGCACTGTACAGAGGAATCAGTATTCAATTCTCCAAATGTCAATATTGTGTTGAAATATATTGATGGAATCAGTTTAAATTGGGAGACAATTTTTATTTTCATGGTATGATTGTGAGTATTTTGTGCATAAAACACCGATTGAAAATTATATAATGTAAGTCCAACAGAAAATGAGACTCAACTTAGGGACACTCTTGATGCACCAATTATGTCCACATCTTGGGGTCTAACTGCAGTTAAAAGCATCATGGAATAACAGTCTAAATACAAGTCCACTTAGTTCAATGTTGATGTTTTTATCATGCAAAACAAAGAATTATTTTTAAAAAATAGGACTCAAAAAAGTGTTGAAGCAGATTGAATTGCAGATGAAGGGTCAAATTGCAAGTCAACCTCCCTGCCAATTCTACAGGGATAGAATAACATAAATAAATAATACTACAGAAATAAATTATCAATAAATGAATAATAAATTCGACAATTTTTCTTCCAAAAAAAAAATACCCTTACCTGACACGTTTCAACTTTGAGGGACCTTGAATAAATTGGCACACTAATACAGGTGGTACCTCGAGTAAATGAATTCTTTCAAGAAAATCAAGGAGCCCTCTTTTAACCAAAAAAGTTTCAGTCAACAAGAAATAACCGCAACCTGATACACTATGATAACCAACGTACCTCGGAGCATAACTACCATTCACCTTCACTTGGAATAGTAAATTGTAAAAAAAAAAAAAACAATAATTTTCGACAACAAGAAAATAATTTTCAACGACTAGATTCAAAGCCTTACGCAAAAAGAAAAAAAAAACAAGCACGTCAAGAAACCCACAAAAATTTATACGGACTCATTCCATGTCGCATTCCACCTGAAACTAAAAAAAAAAAAAAGGAACAGAAAAAAAAAATAAAAATATACATCAGAAAAATTCCTTCAACACACGTGGGGAAAAAACAAACAAGGGCATGAGAGAAAAAAAAAGGTCTCAGGCCTCGTGGATACGAGGAAACTCACTTATAAGAAGCATGAGAGGCAACGAAGTCTCGAATCCACTTGGCGGTAGTTTTCAGCTCTCCAGATGCCCGGTCACGAATCAACCGCAAATACTGGGTCACTGTGCAATGCGTGTCAGTGTCCACTTCGACGGTGGTCAAGTAAGCCTGCATCAACGGAATCAACCCGGGAAACTCTCCATCCTGCAGAAATAAAATACCACACAAAATTCAACTCAAGCACAATTAATCAACTTGGCACATCTCGAAAATGCAGGAAGAAAAGTGATTAGTTGAAAATAGTCATCGTTGCAGTAATACGGCTGATGTTAAGCGTTAAATTGAATAAAATAAAAATGAAGAAAAATAAAAAAATAAAATAAAGTTAAAAGAATAAATATAATTATATTTCTTTTATATATAATTATATTTCTTAAAAGAATACATATAAGAAATATTTAATTTTATTTCTTAAAATAATAAATATAATTATATTTCTTTTAAATTATTTTGATTTCTTTTTTCTTTTTTATTTTATTTATTTTTTTATTATAAATAAAGATGAAATTAATTTAAAATTTATTACTTATAATAAAAAAAACTAGGATAATCTAAAAAAATTATAAATTGAAATGAAAAGTTAAGGATTTTTATGTTATCTTTATTTTTAAAATAAATTTAGAAAAAAAGGAGGTAATCAGAAGGAAAATCAACTCAGGGGTTTTTCAGTTGGAAATTTGGCTAAAATCTTATCCCTGAGTAAGACGCACACCCCAATTTTTAGTGAATCTAAAACCACAAAATTCCAAAAATATTAACAAAAAATTGACTTTAGACATGAATTGAACAAAAATCTGATCAATTTTAAACTTTTTCGGTACAAAAAAGTTGTCTTCTTACATTTTTTCCAAATTTCTCCATTATAATTAAGTATAATGCACATATAACTTCCTAAAACTTCTTGAAAAATTTGTACCCACTTATGACGCGCACCCCTTTTTTTCTTCTGAAATTTGAGAAAAAAGGTGCACGTGGTACTCAAGTAAATACAGTAATTATCTTTATATTCCTAATAGCAGGGGTCTATTTCGCCAATTTGTCTTTCCCTTCCTTCCATAACACATCAAATTACATTTTTGATTGCTTTTGTCTTTCCTGTCAATAAAAAAATTGGCCAAAAGGCCTCAAGAAAATGGAGGTTCAAGGGGGAAAACCTTTGAGTTTTGGAGGTTTTTAATGCCCCGCTTCGAGAAAAATTCAGGCAGGGACTTGGAAAAAAAAATTTTTTCGACACAGGAAGGCAATGCATTCGACTTTGAGAGGTTCAAGTTTCCGAGGTCCGACTGCACAAACCTTTCCATTAATGATTTCATTAAGCGTCATTTCGGCGCAATCCGGCCCAGCACACGGGGCCTGAGAGCACATTTCACTCGGCGTCAGAGCCCCGTTCTCGTCGCAATTCTGGTTCTTGGCGGCATTGTGCAAGTCTCGTCGTCGGAACCAAAACTTCTCCGAAAGCACAGCATCGCGTCTCTGTGCCCTCTTCATGTTCTCGTCCACCTTGGACAAGGGCATGAGGAAGTTGAGCTCGTAGGACAGGATCACGCGGGTCAGGAGCACAACGAACACGACGTAGGCCGCGTTTTCGAAATCCGTCAATTGGACTTCGCAGGGACGGAATTCCACTCGCCAGCCGATCGAGCTCTTTGGCGGAGGGATCTTGAACCGCATCGTTTGCCAATTCGTCGACTGGATATTCTAGAAAAAAAAGGCAAAAATTGAATAAAATTGACAATCATGAAGCCATTTAAGCATCTCCTCAGCCGTGATTGGGCCTGAATTTGGAAAACATGACGAAAAAACACATTCACTGAAAACGATCGGATACATTCGACCATTTTCAAGTCGATCTTCGAGGGAACCAGCAGAAAAATTTGAGTTGAGGAGGTTTTGGGAAACAAACATTTTTGTTGGGGATGAAAAAAATAAAGGAAATCATAATTGATGATATTCTAGGCCTTAAATTGCTACTTGAATGAGTTGACCAGATGCTGAACTTGGAGGCAAGGGGTCATCAGTCAAAGTATTATCTCATTTCCTTTAAAACCGTACTGAGTTACATTTTTATTTCTTTCCTTTTCCCTGTGTCAATGAAATAATAGCCAGAAGGCCCCCAGAAAATTCGAACTACAGAGGTTTGAGGGGAAAACCCTCTAAATTTGCAAAGGTTTTTAATGCATTGTTTATAAGGAAATCCAGACTGGGACTCAAAACCCATTCAAATCAGAGAGGTTTGAATTACAGTGAGACCCCCACATGTGGACACCTTGAAATGGGGACAATTTGACATAGGGACACTTATTTTTCAATAAAAAAATTATTTAAAAGGCCCAACATACAGACACCAACTTGACATGAGGACATTGCAGAATAGAATTGCCAATAAATTTCAGGAAGATTGACTTTTATCAGGCTTAATTGCACAAAACAAATATTTCCAACCCTAAGATCTATGCAAGAAAAATTCTTTGATACTTTTCCCATCCATTCAGCTAGTTAAAAAAATTACCTATAGCACAGAGGGACTTCTTTCTTTCTTTCTTTGTTAATTGGATGTTATTTTTACAGATGCCAACATTTCAATGAACTGTACAGCAGTATACTATTGAATGCTCCAAATGATCTTATTGGGTTGAAAAGATATTCACTGAATCAAATTCAAGTGGCCAACAAATTTTTTTCATGGAATTCTGAAGAATATTTCCTCCATAGAACACCAATTGAAAATTATATTATGTTAGTCTATGGGAAAACAAGACTCAACTTAAGGACAATTCAACTTAAGGACACTCTTGATGCACCAATCATGTCCGCATCTGGGGGTCTCACTGTATTGAGATACAACTATACCTCGAAGTGATCAACTTCTTCTTCGTCATTTTGATGCAATTTCTCCTGAAACAGGGAAATCGGGTCCCTGATGAACAAATGCGCGATATGCTGAGCCAACAGGTGATCCACATCCGCGGCACGTAGTTGAGCATAAATGTCTGGGTCGTAAACCAGCTCGATGTCATTGTAAGGCTCCCCTTCTTTCGATATGTACGAGTCGATTGAATCATACCGCGATTTTTGAATTCTGAACCTGTCGTTGGTCAACGGCAGCAATCCTCGCTCTTCTTTCGTTCTGCAGTCCACAGACGCGGAAACCACGTTCCAACGACAGTCTCGGTCAACCAGATAACCTCGATAAACCGGAGATGCGGCGCTCAGGGCTAACTGAAAAATTATAAGGAACAACGTAACACATTTCTTGCTATCATATTCACACGAATACAAGCACCCTCTTTTTTCTCCAATTTTAGAAACTCAAAAACAAAATAGGAGGTCATTTTCGCACATTGACGCAATTCGCATTAGTATACGTCATCGTCAGGAAATCTTGGCATTCGCGACCCACAAATCAGCAAGAGCAAGGGTTGTGTGATACCGTTCTTCCTATTCTAGGGAAAACCTAAATTTAGAAAAAAAAATTGCAGGTTCTCGAAAGTAAGAAAACCAGTGAAGTAAGCAAGTGCTTAGATTCGCCTACAAACGAAATTTGAATTCTGTGCACGAAAAATCTAGTGGAGGTGCTAATATTCACGTAAATACGGAAAGCACTTTCTATCATGAAACAAAGAATAATTATCATCGAATCGTCATAAACACTTACCATGATCGGACACAAGACAGCGAGTTGATCGTACAACCGTCTTCCTTCGTCAATGTTGCAGGCCTGGAATGTAACCTGCAAGCAACAGCATCCCATGCCAAATCCCATGGCATCCATGTATACATGGTTCGGCTCATTAGCCCTGGCTGCTTCGCCATCATCTCCCAACGCGGAAAAATCTTCCACAAACGGGTCCGGAGTGTTCACATCCCTAAAAACTATCCCACTTCAAGTTAGAAAGCTCAATTTGTACGGAATCCAACCAGCAGCCTGGGATAAATTCGGGTACTCACTCGGCATATTGATGGCTACTTTTTCCCCGCGCCTCGATCGGATATTTCTCGTCAAGGTTTTGAATCGCGGATGACCCGGAAAAATAGCACCATCCGGAAAGAAAAGGGATCGTGAGGCACCAGAAGCCGGTGTTGGTCTGAGAGCAGGATAAGTAAAATTCGGACATCCAAGTCGAGGAAAGGCAGTCACAGAGAGCAAGAATTCATCCGGATGTAGTATCGCATTAACTTCGTTTCGTCGTGCTTTCATGTTAGCCTCAACAATGTTAAAATGAGCCATTAGACCACCGTAGGGAACCCCAGGAGATAAATGCTGCTTCAAGAATCACTGTGGAATCAACTTTCCTCTGAATGCTGTGGAAGATACCACTGCCTAAGTGATCACTGCAGAAGAGGCTCTGCTGAATCGCACTCCGCGGATGTGGACTAATCTTCCTGCGGGGGGAGTACGCTGTACCTGGGGAGTACGCCCTGCCTGCTACACCGGTGTTGGTCTGAGAGCAGGATAAGTAAAATTCGGACATCCAAGTCGAGGAAAGGCAGTCACAGAGAGCAAGAATTCATCCGGATGTAGTATCGCATTAACTTCGTTTCGTCGTGCTTTCATGTTAGCCTCAACAATGTTAAAATGAGCCATTAGACCACCGTAGGGAACCCCAGGAGTACCTTCGATCATGTATGCTCCATATTCCAGACGCCACAAGGCATTCAACTGTTCCCCTGGCGTGGCAGCCAACTCTTTCTGGTTCAGCTCATCGAGAAGTTCTTTTCCTCGGAGACTCACGCGAACGGCTTTGTTCTCCGGGTCTTCCTTCAGAATGCAATATTTGACTTCATCGCCCCACAGAAGAATATCGCCGGCTCGATTCTTCAAACGGTGATATTGGTTTATGAATTGGAGAATTCCGTGTTCACGGACATGCTGAGCGTATTTCTTTGTTTCTTCCCAAGACAGCGGCTTTCCTTCTGAAAGCAGTCCCATAACGCCGAGGCACAAATTTATCAACGAGCGGCACTTTTCGCGGACAAGAGTCACTCAAGGATGAAACGAGGAAAGAAATTTCTGCAAATAGTTCGTCCTAAGAATGAGCTCTGTTCTAGCACGTCAGTCATGAAAATACAGTACAGTACAAGCAACTTGACTCACGTCTGGACACGTTATGAGCTCAGAAAAGAAACTTGGAGCTAGAATTCGACTTCAGGCAAACATGGGTCCCAACAAGAGAAACTTAGTCATAGATGAATGCAGGATTAGCGCCGAAACAATTAATTAGCAGTTTTCATCCATCACACCTGGATTTTTGCGTTTACAGTCAACGCCATCTTTCTACATTGCGCGGATGGCCTAAATGCAGTTGGGAGCATTGCACAAAACAAATTTCTCCAAAATGTTCGAAATAATATGATGAAATTTTTATCTAAGCAAACATAATATTTTATTATATGGATATAAAGGCACCCAGTCACAATCAAAATTATCCAATCTTCTCTCAGGGCTGAAGTACTTTATGTAAATTCAAGTACAGTACTGCACATTAAAATAGTTCTATGATACCTCAACAAATTTTTATAGGGGATGTAATGCCAAAGTTCACTGTTCCTTCTTACCATACTTCTTCATTTAAACCATTTGATCATGAATTTCATAAACTTTTTATGATTTTACATCTGAAGTCCACAAGAGAAATTTTGATGAATTTATTCAGAATACAACTGCATTTTCTCACAAATGTAGGAGTATACTTGAATTTCTCGCTCAAACTTCAAAAAATTGTTGAAATGAATGCATTAACTTCCTAGGAGAATAAATTGATACTTGTTGCTCAGAACCTTTTAATTGAAATTACTGTGTTCAGCAAAGCTGGTTCCAGTCACACAAAAGAATATTTTCATGATTAAACAAAATTAAAAACCAGAAGAAAAGTGCAACACATGGAAAATTCAAGAACATTTAATCAACTTCAGAATGCCAAAAAACAAACTCTTGTTCAAAAAATACAGCCACTTCAGAAACAAACTCCATTTTCCGCATTGCCCATCTTCATCATTCTTCACCAAAAAATCAACTTCCTCTGCCACAGTGAGTGCCCAGGAGTGAATGTACCAATGACTATTGCTATAGTGATATACGGTATAGAAAACCACATCCACTTACGCAGCCAAGAGGCCTGCAAGTGGGTCTTAAATTTACCAGTTAACATGATTCAACAGGCACTTCCATATTACAGCACAGCTAGAATTGTATTGACTGCAACTGACACCTAGATTACATCTTAAACTTGCTAGGAGCACAGAAAATTATGTGCTATAAGACAAACTCATCAATTAAAACTTATTGCCAAAAAGTTGCATTTCTGCATAATTTGAGAAAATAAAATTTAGCCAAGCCTCTTCCTCAGGAATGTGTGATACAAGAATTTCAAGGATAATTTCAGCCAAAATCAGCAAGTGACATCTAGCCAGCCTGTCCCACTGTATTGAAACCACATAAGTGAGGGACTCTATTCAAATACAGTACAGAAAAACAATTCTTTTAATAGAAGACCTCATACAGGGACCCAAAGAAAATTGACACTAAATAAATGAGAATTACAGGAGGGTAAAATTTGTTATAGTTTGGGCATTAAACTGCTGGAAAAAAGCTGACAAGATGCTGAACTTGAAGACAAGGGTGAATTTGCTCAATTAGTGCTCTACTTCTTTTTGAAAAGCATCAAGTTGAATTTCTGTTGCTGTTCACCTTCTTGGGTCCCCAGAAAAACATCTCAAAGGTCTCTCAAAATTTCAGTTACAGAGAATTTGCAAAAAAAGTCTTCCAACAGTTAGAGAGTTCTAACTTGAACAAAGGGAATTCAGACAGGGAGTAAACAAAAATGTGACAAATGGAGGTCCAACTATTACACTGATGACACTTCAAATTTCATCTCAAGCACTTTTACAGCCAACCATCGAACAAAAGAAGGGTTACAGTCCCCTGAGCTCTCTCTCCCTCTCTATACATAAGCAAAAAAAAATCAAGACACTGATCCTCTGTGCCAATATGAGAAGCAGCGGAAAAAAACAAAACAATTACACCTCACATGACCACAAAAGTCGGCTCAGTCGCCACCCCGCAATTATTATTCTTCATGGACATGAGGATGTAGCCATCATTGCCCCAGTAAGTCGACCACGAGTTCTTCACCAGCCAATACGGTTCCCCCTTCAACTCTCCGTAGCCGACAGCCAAAACAGCGTGGTCCAAATCATCCGACCCATTCTTGCACTTGTCCTCGTAAAACACTCCATTCGAGTAGAAAGAAAACGTGCGTTGCGACGCGTCAATGGCCACGGAAATCGGGCCTTGTTGGAAAATGGCCAGCTTCAGAGCTTCCTGGTCCCCAGACGACACGTTGACGTAGCCGTAAATCTTGCCCACCTTTTCCACTTCGGCGTCCCTGGCGTGACACTTGCCATCGGCACCCATGTACGGGCCATAAGAGTCGGCAGTCGGGATGCCGCCTTCCTTCATCATCCATTCGTAGGCGCGGAAGTCTTCGCCGCCGTCGCAGCCGTTGTTTTCAAATTGCCACGAGCAGTCAATGAGGGCTTGTTGAGAGAGGCGGACGAGTTTGCCGGTCTTGAGGAAATAGGCGCCTTCCAGGTGGCCCGTGGTGCCGAAGCTCCAGCAGGAGCCGCAAATGGACTGGTCCTTGACCGGCGTCACGGCGCCCAAGTAGCGCCAGTCCCAAAAGCCCGGCACGGATTTCAGGTCCTCCTTGGAGTACATGTGGGGAAGGCCGCCATTGTAACCTATACAGAGGGACACATAATGCAAATTTTGAAGACCACTTCTCAAACCACAATGATTCAACACATATCCAAAAAAGCAATCAGCAAGCGACATCTACCCAATCTGTCCCACTCTGGTGTAAGCAAAGACGCATGTAAGGGGATAGATTGAAATACAATTTCAGAGGACCTTCAATTTAGTGCCACCTGGGCATAGTGCCAAAAATGTCCCTGGAACAAATCTCCCCCTTTTGTGTTCTTAAAGGAAATCCGAATTTAGAGCCAACTCATTTAATGCCACAAGAAATTTCCTGTCTTGAATGAAAAATAGGCCATCATCAGGGAAATTGAGGCAAATCTCTAGATATCATTACTATATTAATGCTAATCACATGTCATGCTAAGAACATTGACAAAATCACAGTATATTCCTGCATTTACATGTACTGTAATTGGGCGAATTATTTGGATGTCCTCCAAAGCAAACAGCATCTTACTAACTGGGAAAACTCTTAGTAATTCAAAATTACTCCATCTGGTTGTGTGCTTTCATTGACAAAAAAACTGCAGAAAACATTTCCACTCTTTCACTTGACCCATATGTGTGTAAAAATCCAACGTATTCTTGGCTATTACATAAATTAAGAGGCAGTAAAAACACTTCTTTTGGGCCTTGAATTATTTTCTGTGGTTTTCTTTCTCATGAAAAAGACTCGAATGGCCAAAAATTCTGCGAAAATCAATTTTACCTACAAAGTAAAAGAAAACATCACGAATCACAGAATTATAAAATTGGTGACTTTCTGGACAGAAATGGAAAAAATTTTACTCACAGAGGTCCAAATGTTTTTTCAATGAATACAGGACTAACTCCACAATGCTCTACAACAAAATCCAAGGGACCAGAAAAAATTTCTTGCAGAGAACCCCTAAAAGACAAGGAAAGAGCCCTATGCCTAAGGGACAAAAAAAAACCTCTACTGTAGAGAAAATCGTTGTAGACAAGATTGTTGTAGAAGGAGTTCTTTTGTGGCAACAAATTGCCAAGATGTGGGCATATTCTCGTCTCAAAGAATTGTTATGCGAGTAACACATCTCCTGTCGAAATCAAGCAACCCTCACTGCAGATGTCGCACCTTGTCCACACCTATGAACTGCGTGCACAAACCTTTCGTGGCGATTCTTCCTCGCATCACCTTCAACTCATCCGGAGTCAAGTCCATCAAATGATTCGCAGCCAGTGTGAAAGTCTTGCCTCGACGATTAAACGACTCAATGAACCTCGCATTCTGCTTATAGTGCGACAATCTGCGTTCGTGCTCTTCACCCGACGAATAAGATTTCCCGTGGGTTCGCTTGAAATCGGAGAAATCGTCCTCGTGGCGACTGTGGTCCGAACCCAAGATGAGTTCCCCGATCGGATTCATTTCGTGCATCTTTCCTGGGCCTGGGAAATTCCGGCATTGGCTCACGTTGGCCGGAACTTCGAAAACAGTTTCGTCCGGATTCGAGTGATCGAAGCTGTCGTAGTCGATGATGTAGTGGTCGTAGTGAGAGCCAAGCAGGGAGTTGAATCCTCGCATTTCAAACCTGAAAAGCAATATAAAAAAGATGAATTCTCGATTGAGACGAGGAAAGGATGAAAAATCAAATAAATACTACTCAAAAGTTTCAAAACGCAACAAGCTGAAGAACCTTTCCTTGTACTTTACTTCATAGTAACAAATTTTACTACAGTCGAACCTTCACATCTCAAACTTTTGAAACCTCCTTGAAGAGGTTCAACTGCACTTCATCACTTAGATGTCGCTCTACGTAATCGAGCTAGGGTAAAATAAACCGGCTCGTACCTTTTCGGGATGTAGTGACGACTCGCAGTGTCACTCCTAGACACCCAAAAGGAGTACGTGTTCGTTTTCGCGCCGAAACTCGTCACATTCCTCCACAAGTCGCACTTTTCTCCATCCAACAACACACCCTTCTTCACCAACGCGTATCCCTCCAAATCCGGAATCACAGTTTGCACTCGCACATTGGCATCTTTCGTGCCATTCACTTGAAAACAGCCCAGCGTTGGCACATCCACTGATCCAACCGTGGTCCAAATCACCTTCCGCGAAGTTCCGTAAGGAAAATCCTTGCCGGGATGCTCCAATTGATAAGTTTTCATGATGCCGTTGTAGTAGTCGATGCGGGACTTGGAGTCGTTCTTGTTCTCCACAGAACGCCAGGCTTCGAAGGGTTCTTCAATTTCCGCATACGGGATATGGATCGTGCCTTTGACGTGGAAATTGCCGGTGAAATCGGGCTTGGTGGGCACAGGAGGATTCGGGTCTCGGAAAACGCGAGCTCCGAAATCGATTGGTTCGTCGAAGATACTGTTGAAGGCGGACGCGCGAGACACTAGGGCAAGCACTAATAAAGCAGGGAACACTCGAACAACCATCTTGGTACAGATACGTTGCACTTCTGAAAAGCATAACATTTTAGGTCCAGTACAGCACTTAATTTCAAGTAGCATGCGAAAAAAGGCTCCTTGCTTCGTACTCGAAATTGAATTCAACGGATTCTCCCTCAATGTCAGACCCGAACGAGAAAATTTCCTGACCTGGAACAAGTTTTTCACATAACGGGACTGTTTCACTTGATAAAATCACATGATGCACAAACAATTCACGGATTTCTGGAACTTTTTGAAATCAAACCAAGATTGTTCTGGAGCCGATTCTTCGATATTCAGATCGACACACAAAATGGACGAACCGATTCTCTCCACAGCTCCTCAGTTGCAAGTTCACGACCAAAACTTCTAGAATACTGTAAGCTAAAATCACTCAGTAACCAGAAATCCCCCAACTAGGATAGCCCCAACTAGTCACCAAAAAAACCAGTTCTTGCGAGATAGAAAGTCAAAGATAAGAACCGAACAGTCTAATTATTTCCGGGAAGAATTAACAAGAAAAGCATCAAGAACCACTCACATGTGTCCAAAAAATTTTCTCAGTATCTGAAGGGAATGAATTTCTCAACCATCTCAAGAATGACGAGGATTTGAAATTCAGAAAATCCTAACACTGGTACGTCAATTAATACATTCCAGAAATTATTGCATAATTTACGTGGGCAACAGAACATTTTCACTCGGCACAAACCACTGTATGACAATTGACTGTTGGGGCCCTGGGACCTCCACAGCAAATAAGGATTGGTTCAGTGAAGAAAAAATTTAAAATGCACAATCAGCCGTTTTTGGCCTGCGGATGGAACCTCACAAACTCTTGGCTTTCTTCTGTTTTTCACCAACACTTTTCAAGATGCAAGAATCTTGACATTCAGAAACTCAAAGTTCCAATGAGGATGATAAATTGGATTATTGATTCAGCTGCAGGTCCCTTATCTTACCTAATAAAGTTACTTGCGTGCGGTGTCCGTCAGTTGATCAGTTTATCTACCCCTCCCAACATATCATCCTGTCTCCCTCCAACCCTCCCACAGAGCCCCAGAAGGGTCTGCAGGAGGGTCCCGTTTCCCGCGGTCCAAACTTTAACAATTTGCCAAAAATTCATTTATCAACGAATTTCCAAATTTTTTCCATTGTTGCAGGCGCACAGATGTTTACTAAATTGTCTTTTTTGAAATTTTGAAAAATCTTGAAAATTCATCAAGATTCAATCAAAAACACAAAACTTTTTTGAAAAAACGGGGACAAATCGGGAAAAAATACTTTTACATAGTTGATATTTGAATTTCACCTTTTGAACTTTGCTAATTGAAAAAAATATGTAAATTCAAAGAACATCCATGCGCATTTACTCCCAAAAAATAATTCACATTCCACCCATAAAAAAAAAGTTATCATGAGCTAAAGTGAAAAAAACGAAATTTTGTGAAAATTCTGTTTCCCGTTTTTTGAAATTAAAAAATTAGGCAAAATTGCAATTCTCAATAAAATTTACTTTTTAAAACTTTATCAGAAGTATCATGTTGTTTGCCATATTTTTTCATTTTTAGTTTTGAAAAAACTTGAAAACTCATTAAATCACAATGAAAAACACAAATCTTTTTTCAAAAACAGGGATAAATTGGGAAAAACATACTTTTACTTTTTTAATTTTAGCTTTTCAAGTTTTTGATTTTGCTCAATGAAAAAAATATTTAAATTTGCAAAACATCCATGCGCATTCAGCCCTAAATTATGATTTACATTCCACCAGTGACAAAAAAGTTATTATGAGCTAAACTAAAAAAAACGGACATTTCTGAAAATTCTGTTTCCTGTTTTGCCAAATTTAAAAATTTGGCAAAACTTTATTTCTCAATAAACTTTACTTTTTAAAACTTCATCAACAGCGCAATGGTGTGTTCCACTTCTTCTTATTTTTAGTTTTGAAAAAAACATGAAAATTGACTGGAATAAAATGAAAAAGGCAAAATCTTTTCTAAAAATTGTATGAAAATTGGGAAAAAATAATTTTATATTTTGAATTTTATCTCAGTCAATTTTCAACATTTGTCAAATACAAAAAATTTAAAAACATGAAACATCTCTGTGCATATAACCCTGCCAAAAATTTTGATGTTGCATCAAAATCCCAAAAGTTACAATGAGCTAAACTGAAAAGTTTGATTTCCCATGCATGCTTTTCTTCCCATTTTGTCAAGTTTGAAAAATTTTCAAAAATGTACTTATGACCTAATTATCAAATTTCTTCAATTGTTTCAAGCACAATGATGTTTCCTAAATCTTACTTTTTGAAATTGAAAAAAATCTTTGAAATTGATTGAGATACAATACAAAATGCAAAAATCTTTTTAAAAATCATACAAAATTTGCAAAAAAATGCTTTTGGTTTTTGAAATTAAAATCAGCCAATTTTCAAAAATTTTCAAAAATCATAAATAATTAATATTGTAGAACATCTGTGCACATACAACCCAGCAGAAAAAATTGAAATTGCTTGAAAATCAAAAAATTTAGAATTGAAAAATAGGAGGTCTCTGAAAAAACCGTTTTTCTGTTTTCCAAACTTTAAAAATTTGTAACATACCCATTATTGAACAAAACCTCACTTTAAAACTTTAATGAATGTTCCATGATGTTTTCTACATTTACTCTTTGAAACTTTGAAAAAGATGTAAAATTGACCAAGTTGCAATGAAAAATGCAAACACTTTTTTCAAAATTGGGATAAATAAAAAAAAATACTTATACATTGTGAAAGTTTTCCACATTTTCAATGAAGAAAACTTTAAATTTGTAGAATATCTATGTGCATTTACATCATAAAAACAAATCAAACATCTGTAAAACAACAAAAGTTATCAGGAGGTAAAAAGAAAAACAGGAGTGCTCTAGAAGAAACTGTTTTCCATTTTTTTTAAGTTTAAAAATTTTGTTAAAATTTCAATTCACAAGTGATGTCCAAAATTTTTCAAGTGCTACATGCTCAATGATGTTTTGAACATTTTTTTTTCAATTTTGAAAAAACTCAAATTGTGTCAGATACAATCAGAAACAAAACACTTTCTTGAAAATTGTGTGAAAAGTCGGAAAAGAAGATTTTATATTTTGAATTTCAACTCATTCAATTTTCAAAATTTTCACATAAAAAATATACAATATTTATTACTGATGTAAATTATTATACCTATGAATGTGCTGGGTGATTATTGAATTAAGAAAGATTTTGCATGTTTTTGCATCCATCCACATGGAATTTAGCCCCACAGGAAATATATTCTGCAACATATGTTATAATATGTGGGGTTTCACAAAACTACTGTTCAAAATCAGGAAAAGCATAGAGAAGGAATGTCCAAGTGAATGAAGAGGCCAATAAAGATAGGATCAAGGTTCCATTACACAGGATATCAGCCCCCTGTTGCGTATGTGCCAGTTGAAATTTCAAGGATAAGATGTTG
>CAJPEX010002334.1:0-41197 GCA_905338405.1 Notodromas monacha
CTTTTTTCAATCATGTGTGCTCAGTACATCAACACTTTTTCTTGTTATTTGCTTTTTGAGCTCCTTCTGATGCCAAAAGATCAGGTTCTGTGTGGTTTTCTTTTGCAGTCTTTTTTCATCTTGAAGTAGAGAAAATATCATATTTAATTTTTTTGGGAGTGTATTTCCTAATTTTTTATGAAGAGGATAAGAATTGAATATTTTTCCATTAAAGTCTAAAGAAAAACACAATCTGGCATGTGGAGGCTCTGACATATGGACAAGGTCCAAGCACCATTCATATCTACATTTTGGGGCCCCACTGCACTGATGATGATAGGAACACTATAGAAGACCTGAATACATTTACCCACCCAATCCAGGCAATAATTTTCATTGAGAGAAAGAAACAATTTATGTTGCATGGAATACTTTTATAGTTGTGATTGCTGTGTGATATTGCTTGAATTGTATTGAAGTAAGGAATGCCCCATCTGGAGGGGTATGAATATACAAAAAATGTCTTGAGTTGAATACCTTCCTGTATTTTTTTTCAGTCTCTCTCTCTGCATTTCCTCAGAAACAATGCATTAACAACCTCCCTAACTTCTATAAATTCAATTTTCCAGATGCATAAACAGTTCAGATTTTTTTAAATACAGTGCTAAGACATGCACTTTTGAAAAACATTTTGCCTAAGAAATGAAGTCAGTTGACAAATTAGAGTAATGATGTTTCTTAGCAGAATAAGACATTTCTTGTAGCAGAAGGTCTGTTACAATGTTTTCCAATGCAGTGAACTGAAATTTTCTTCCCCCAATATCCATATGGAAAGCTTCAAAAAATCACAAAAAGGGATTTTTTGCACTGAATTGGTACATTTGGCTATAAAGATATTTGCAAGCTATTTTCATGGGCTCTTGGTTATTTGAAACATGAAAAAATGTTGTAATGCAAAATTCGGTTTAAAAAAATTACAAACTAAATAAAATTCGATTTTTACATCTTCCCGCGTTTTTCGGTTAAAATTCCCTGTGGACAGCACCTCCATGAGTTGGAGAGTTTTCCAAGAACTCCAAAAAGTTTTCTATGGTTTCGCGCGCTACGGTATCCATCCATCCATCTGAGAAAAAGGGAAAAGGGGTTCCTTTTCCACCGAATTTATTTTCAATAAAATTATTCTTTAAACAAGCAAAAATCAAGTCAATTTTTTCCACCTGAATAAAAAAAAATGCATTAATTCCAATATCCTGGACACACGTTCCGAACCCACGCTTCTTCCGGCGACAGGAAACTCGCCAGAATATCTGCCCATTAAGTTCACTTCTCCTGAATTTTTCCAAATCTTTCATGGGGCTTTGCTTTTGTTTTCCTATATGGGACAACATTTTGGGATTGGGTTTCACCAGAAAGCATTTAATCCATGCTAACCCACGCACTGCATTTTTTCAGCTGAAAGTTTTTTTTTTCTTCTGGGAAAGGGTTTCATGAAAATGTTTCTTTCACAACTAAATTTGAAATAACTTATGTAAAGTACACACATATTTTTTTTATCCTGTACATTACTCCATTTTCAAATGCAAAAAAGTAGAGACTTCTTGAGGAAGTTTACAAACTAAAACAAGTCCAGAATTAAATCAGGCGATGATGGGAATCAAAGAGCTCTCAGGCTCTTGAACATCCACCCCCAAAATGGCGACAGAGGAAAATTTGACTGCAGAACTGCTTTAAAATAAATTATGGATTTTCTGGGATATTTTTGTGAGAATACCACCCTACAACTGCAATATATAAACCGTAACTGAAGGTCCTTTCAGGTTATTACGTAAAATAAGTCGTCGGTAGTGTATATCAAGGTCCCTTCCATAGGGTTTTTTACTTTTTTTAATTTTAGTTTTGCAGCACCAAAGTGTCAATGAATCCGATCCCATGCAGGGATTATTCACCTTCACCCACCAGCACCACAAGCACCGGAACTGGCAAACCCAACCCATTTCAGTTGAAAAAAGGATCCACTAAAAAGTTCTTTACTAAAATAAATTTTATTGACTCAGTTCAGTCAGTGAATTTTATGCTGTTGTTGATGGCTGGATTAAAAATTACTTAATTTTGCTTGCATAAGAAAAATTCAGGGGAACATATTAAAAAAAAACTTTTCCAATAAATATGACATGCTTTGCATCTGTGAAAAGTCAAAAAATTTCACCAATGGTAATTTATTTTCATAACAATGATTAAATGGAATTTGGAGTTATGAAATATGCATCAAAGAAAGGAATAAAAAGCTGCTTAATGCCATAGGTTAACATGAAATACTTTTTGGAATCATATAATTTTCACCATCAAACCAATATAAAAATGCAAGATAAAGAAGCTATAGGTATATATTCATAAAGTTTCAATGTTTCCAGGAATGAATTACTAGAATAATTTTCTGATGTCATTGATCAACAAGAAACAAGTATCACTATTATTGTATGAGCCTGAGCATTTGGACACCAATTCTAATGTAATTCTTACTTTAAAAATAAGTGCTAATACTTCCCTTAAAATTTGATAATGAGAGAAGGAAGCTTTTTTACCTTTGCATACATCAGCCAAATCACTTTTGTTCTATTTATATCCTCTCAAACCCTCCAATTCCTAAAAACCCCTTCTTGAAGGCATCAAACTCACAGTCCAATCACAGTTCATGATGTGTAATTAAAGCACATCCTTATTTATAAACCTATTTTACCTTCTCAATATGTCCTAGAGATTTATGAGTATAAGGAATTTTCTGATGTGAAATTGTAGGGATAAAATTGGAGTGATTCTGATTTAAGACTCGAGAGTTGAAGTACTATAACCTTTTACAGACCGTGTTATATTAAAACTTTGTAAACAGTGAAAAGGAGAGGTTCTTACGTCAAAAAGTGTGATAAAAACAAGTAAATAACAAAAGATAGTACATTATAGCATTATGGAGACTTTTACAAATGCCTTCCCCTGGTAGGACAATGATTAAAAAAGTGCAGTAGTTTTCAAAGAGAAATACTGTATCTCACAAAAGAAAAAATGAATATTAAAAATCAAAAGTGTGGACCATATCCCTAAACTATATTTTGTGTTGCAATCATAAATGAAGTGGCAATATTAGGTTTGGAATCATTATACAAAGTGGCATATTATTGAAACGCTACTTCTTCCCTCAGTCAATGACTGGTTTGGGGTGTATAGGGAGGAGAATTGGGGACAGCAGCAGATAAATCTCAACAACTAGCAGCAGAGAGAGTGTGTGTGTCCATACCTGAGGTTGTTGACTGATGAAAGAGGGGGGAGAGAGACAAGGGGATGTACCGGACCATACAGACTGAGTCACGGGACAGGATGACAGGTACGTAGATTGACAGGAGAGACAGGTAGTGAAAGGGGGTGGAATAAGTACTTTCGTGTACCTTGGAAGTAGGGTAGGAAAAAAAAATTTTGGCACTTGGGCACCACAGGGTTTTCCCCAGAAATTCACAGCCAATTGTTGCTGGGTGGGTCAATGCAGCAGCATAGTCCAATAACTCAGAGGGGCAAATGAAACTATTTTACTGAATGCATTTTCCAGTTTGGGAACTGCGCATTTTTGCTTGGGTTGATGAAGAATTGAAGAAGGGTGGGACAGGTGATAACTGCTTGGTAAAGATGGATTGGCAGAATGCTAAACTTGGAGACAAGGGCACACATATATTTGCCAAATTAGACACTGACTTAATTTTAAAAAAAAACATCTAGATTATACTGTACAGTATTTGTGTAATGCTCTTTTTCTTTTCTTGGTCCCCAGACTAACAACCCAACCCAAAGGCCTCTAATTTTTTTCAGTTATAGAGGTTAGAGGAGTAAGTCTTTGAGTTAACACATTCCATCTTACATTTTTATCAAGGAAATCCAGACAGGGACACAAACATTTTTGGCATTTAGGGATGTTTGAGTCAGCAAGGTTGAACTACTCCATAACTTTGCAATTCTCATTATTTTGACTTGTTTTATGCCACAAAAAACTTTAAGCTGTGATCTTGTAGACATTGCAATATTTACTTTTATAATCTTCAGTTTTGAGCTCTTGGCTTTCAATAATCCTTAAAGGGGCTGGGCTTTTCAGCAATTGAAAAAAAAACATATTCCTCTTAATATCTTTATTTTCAAATATACTGAGATTCTTTGTTGTCATCCAACAAACTTCAATTTATCATGGTTTAAGCATGGGTGTTAAATTTTTTTATTTTAAACTTTTTCATCATATAAGAAAAAATTCAAATGTTTAATTGGATATAATACATCTTGCAAATGCACAGGTTTCAGAGCATACATAATGAACTCGAAGGGACTTTAGGTATTAGTCACTAGGAGTCCCTTTATAATAGACATGTCACTCAAGAATTATGTTTTTTATTAGTAAAACTTCCTCTAAAAGTTAGAGTTTAAACCCAGTAGTGTCTCGACAAGTGAAACATATTTACTTCATGAGCCATACTGCAAATAATCCTTCAATGTATTTCTCATGAAGATTGTTTTAAAAAATTACGTCATCTTTAAATTTTCAAAAAAAGAATTACATTCAAAAAAATAATTTCCATTCCCAGCAATTAAAAACTTGAAAAGATTTAGAGATATGAATCATTCATATAAAATGAAATTGATTCTCAAAAAGATATGCTGTGTTAGATAAGATGCCTCAGCTTTACTGAAAAATAACTAAAATATTTAATCGTGGCTCTGTGTTTCAGCTTATCACAGAGCTGAAGTAAATACAGGGAAACTTGTTCCCCCATTTATCTCATGGCATATGTGACTCAGGCTGAAAAATTGTCCAGCCTTAGATAAACATAGTTTCCCTACGTAATCCTAATGCTGTCATTGTATATATTTTCTGGAACATCTAAAGAACATAAAAACTCAAGGACTCAGAGGAACACAATAACTTGCATTGTTCCATTTTCAGCCCTTGCTGCTGATGCCTATATACTTTTATGCACCAGCCCCTGGGACATCTGTAGAAAAATAATAATGAGGGTTGATTGTGAAGATGAGGAAGAGAAAGGATCTCACGACTTTTTTTCATGTCCATGTTCTCTCCCCCTCTCGACATTATTTTAACCAAAAAACGAGACAAAGGAGTGACTTATTTCCCCTTGGGAAACACCATCAGCAGACGAGTGTTCCGGGTTCAGTGACAATGTCTCACCGAATGAACGGCTCCCGCTGAGAAGTATAGTATTCGCAGTGAGTCACGTTATTTAAGGGAACAGCAGCTCTTGTGGTACATTTCTCAAGAATTCCTTCCGATCTGCGGTTCCTGAGACTGTTGCAAACTTCACGCGAAGATACTGCGATAACCGTACATTAAAATCTTTTTTTCTACATGGAACGCCCGAAGCTTGAAATTGGAGTGCGCGCGACACCTGCACGACAGATTTTAAACCACTGCAATAACCAGGTTTTCCATCTACTCGCTAGGTGACGCGGTTGTTCCCCGGAAATGTCACCGTATCCATCACTGCGGCGGAGTAGCCTTTGTGGAGTATGTTACTTCGTCTTCAGATTAGGAATCTTAGGGGATGACGAGGAACACACAGATTATGATACTTGGTCTTTTTTTTCGCAGGAAAAGAATCCCTCTGAGAAATGAGTAATGCGATCTACAGTACAGTTATACTTGTTGTGCGTTTTCTTTCCCCTTTGAGAAATTCGTGTGACTCACCCCCCTCCCCCCCAGCGAGATACTGAGCTAAGCATGAAGTACACGACCTCGGAATTCTTGGAAGAACGTCATTTTGCAATCTTGTAACCCTCCAAGTTGTTTTTTTTTTTACCGGAAATTGTTTCTGCGCGACGAAACGGAGGAGCGGTATTTTATTTTTTACTAAAACAATTCTTAAAACTCTTCGTATTCACTGAAGTTTATTCGACTTTACTTTACTCACTTCAATTTTATCAAAACAACATCGGATAACCGTATTTTAGAAATGTATTCCCCGGAAAATGGAAATTGAATCAGAATGAGGGTTCTGCTTTGATTTGTTTTTCGAGGATATGTAAAAGTCAGATCACTTCAAAGGATGCGACATCTAGACAGTGTAGTTACTAGTGTTTCGGATCTTTTTGTAAGTTTCTTCATGAGGTGTCTGCAGCTGCTATTTTAATTTTGAATTCAAGCCCTTTGCATATCCAAATTATATCCATTTTATGCAGTTAATGAATGGGTTAAGAAAAGAAAAAAACAGCGAGGCCTGGATATTAGTAGGAAAATAATAATGCGGATCCACACTCAAATTTTCCAGTTGAATAAGACAGATATTGTGGGATGGGTGGGTGTATGCATAAGTGTCCAGTTTTATTTTGTGTGGTGTGTTCTCTTTTGTTTTTGTCATTGGTTTGTGCTTTGTTTCATGCTTTGAAGTGATTGAATTTCTTTGGGGGGAGTTGGGTTGGGTGGGGAGGGGGTTTGGATGCAAGAGTCTTGGTTGTGCCTTGTGAACTCTGAAAAGCAGCAAATAAAGTGTTCTGTTCATTCATTCAATAAAACAGAGAAGTGTTCATGCATGTGCCAAAATTCCTCATACCTTTTATGATTATTGTAGTCGGTAAATCAAAAAGCTGTCTGAATCATATGCAAATTATACAAATAATTTCTGCTGAGAAAATCTTGAAATTTTGATGAAAAATCCATAATGCTTTCAAGTCATACCCATTTGAAAGATTTACTATATGTTTTACTTTTATTGTCATTCTATCTCATACAATTGTGTAATACTGTACATCCTTGTTGCATCAATATTTGATATTTCATCATTATATTTTATATTTCAAAGAAATGTATGGGAATTTATCAAAAGAACACAAGCAACTTCAAGTATGTGTGTGAGTGATTAATCTCACTCATCCACGCTCATAATCCATGAACCAGAAACAAGAAACCAGGAATTTTCCTTTCCTGATAATCCATGGACATCAATGCAGTCAATTCTTTGTAAGGGTTGCTGACACTCACATTATCCTTCAGCACCTCTGTTCTAGGATGACAAATGACCCACCTTTTGTGTTCTAGTGACAAACAATGACTGGAAATTATGGGTTACTAAAGCCATAATTGAGGGGCATGTGGTGGGCATTGATAACACCTGGAGAGGTTCTCATAAAACAAATTTTCCCCTGGAAAACCCTGATTATTATTTTTTGGACATGTTAGTCTTTTGTTGCTGGTCCTCTCAAGAAGGTTTTGAAAATTTTGTCTAAAAGATGATGAATTCTGCTGCTTTATTTTTTTCCTTACTTTCTTTGTTCTTTGTGAGTGTCATGGGAAATCAGTCTCCTTGCTGTAAGTTTTGTCAACTTGAAAATAACCTAGACTTTACTGTCTTTTGGAAAAGTAATACTGTATTTTCTGTCAGATCATTTCAAGGAACTAGCAAAATTTTTCCTGGACACTGCTGAGAAATTCAAGCTTCCAAAAACAGCTTTTGTGGCCCCTGCAACACCAGAGTGCAAAATGCTTCTGAGAAAATTTGCAGAATTGTCCTTGAACATGACTCACCCTGGTCCATACATCAGGACATTCTTGGTCCCAGAAACCCCCACCAACAATGTTGACCGCATCAGCCCAATTTTAGACAATCTTAGGCCCAGGCCTCAGCCAAATGCTGCTGGATCCAAGCAAGCCAATGAGGACTTTGAAGGCATATTCATTTTAGCATATTCAAATGTATCCTCAAATTACAAAGTTGTAGAAAGCATCACCTTATTAGCCAAGGAGTCAAAGCATGAGCTTATGTCAAGGAACATGTTTTGGGTCCTTCATGATGGTTCATCTGAGCTGAAGTACAAGGTTGAAGAAGAAACATCTGGAGTCAGCAATTTTTTGGAACAAATACGTTATGACTCCAACATTTTTATTTTGAAGGATTTCAACAAAACTGTAAGCAGGGGTTGAACTGCTTCTTTTGATGAACATAACTATTGAGTGAAAATGTTTTTCCAGGGAGGAACTCTAGTTCAAGTCATCAAGGGGAAAACAGAAGATCTGAAATCAAGGGAAAGTATTTCAAGATGGTCACCAAAGAGAGGATTTACAGATATCAGAGATTTAATGTTCAAGAACTTGTTTGGGGCTCACTTGAAAATTCTTTTCCTTGTGGTAAGTTCACTCTGCAGAGTAATTAACAATACCTGTGAATCAATTTTTGAATCTTCCACAGGATGAGCCATTTATATATTACAAAAATGCTTCTGATCAGGAAACTTTAAAATATGGGGTGAACACAGGCAAAGATTACAAACCACCAAGAGCAGTAGACTCAGAAAGATTGAAGGGATACTTGATGGACCTATTGACCACTTTGTCTGTGGAGCTTTCATTCAATTACACCTTGTATGACTCCTTGGGTATGACATATGGTCTTTTGCAGGCTGATGGAAACTGGACAGGAATGATTAAGCACATTGTCAGCAAGGTTGGTGCATAATTTTTAAATACATGTGGTACCTTGAAATTTGACCATCACACAATTTGAATTTCAATTCAACCTCTGCCCCACAACTCAACTGGCTTCAGCCAATTTTCTAGTGTTCCTATGCTGCTCTATTACTTTTATATACACAGTGTCTTGCAATTTGACTGTTATGAAATTTGAATTTAGTCCAGAAACGGATTTTAGGTTTGAATTGTGGGGTACCACTTGTATCAATGATTTTTAACAGAGTGTCATTTTGCAGGACTATGACTTGCCTTTGACTTGGTTGATAATAAATCCTTCAAGGGCTGCTGCTCTGGAATTTGCACACACCCCTTTATTAGCAGCCTCAACCAAAGTCTTTATCAAAAGCCCTGAAGCAAGTTTTGACCAGAGTTGGACTGCAGTTTTCAAATCTCTTGCTTTTGATTCATGGATGACAACAAGTATATTAAAATTTTTTAAATACTTTATTGATTGAATTTTAAAGATCTGGTATTTCAGTGGTGTTCATCCTATTTGTGGGAGGAACCATTTGGATGACCAATAGGTTCAGTCCTCTCAGTGCCAGGTACCTTGGCAACTTGGAGAAGAACCACAATGATATCATGTACATTTGTGATGGAGGATTTTGGAGCTGGGGAGCATTTCTACAGCAAGGCAAATATTTTCATTGGGAAAAAATTTTCATTCTCTCTAGTTAGGAAATATTTTTTTTTTTACAAAGGACATCATGGATGCCCTGTGGAACCTTCAAGCAGAATAGTGCTGGCCAGCTGGGCCCTTGCAACCCTCATCATTTTCAATTTTTACACTGCCAATTTGTTCTCATTTCTGGCAGTGAGGAGGGTGACATTGCCTGGGAATAGTTTGGAAGACCTGGCCATGCTGCATTCTTGGACATTTTACTTTGTTGATGGAACCAATCCTTTGGGTGTCATGCAAAGGGTAGATTGCCTTTCATTGTATTCTTTTAAATAAAATTAACATCTCAGAAAGACTGCAAATAATGATCAAGGAGCTGAATCTGTATAAACTTTGATGAGCATCTCAAAGGAAACTTAAATATCTGATCTTCAGATTTACCTTTTTCTTTTGTGTCAAGGAAGATTATTCTCATCAAATATAATTTTCCTGACTTATTTTGACAATTTCACAGGCTACAACTTCACCTCACAAAGAGCTGTATGCAAGTGGAAAAGTAAAAACAGTTCCAAATTACAAAGAAGGGATTGAGTTGGTCAGAACACAGGCTGATGTTGCCTTCATTGGGTCTGAGGTGAAGATCCACTATGAACTTGGCTCCAGCTGTGAAGTAACTGGCTTGCCTTCAGATTTTGTCTGGAACTATAATTATTTGCCCCTGCAAAAGCATTCAGAGTATGTGGAAGCTATTGATGAAGCGTGAGTGGAATTGATCAAAGTTCTACATCAGTGTTCCCACAATTTTGGGGCCACAGACCTGCAAATTTTCATGAAATTGTTTTATTCCAGCAAATTTCCAACCAAAGTTCCATGACATTTTTTCAGATTCAGAAAATTCTGGTTTGGAAGACTTTTCACAGCAGGCATATTAAATGTTCTGCTTTTTGCAGAAATAAAGATAAAGTCAAAAACCAATTAAGCAGTTATAGTGTAATATCTTTGAAAAATTAGAAAGGTGGATTTGAAGAAAGGCTTCTCAGAATAAAAAAAAGTAAAATTATTTCTCACTTGAGTTGAAAATTTGTCTGGTGATGTTAGGGGCAAGCCAATTTTTATTTTTCATCAGATACAGTATTTTCAATGGCTGTCATCTTTCCAAAGTGTCAGATCAAGATAACAGAATTCATTGCTACTTTTGCTAAAGTTATTCCTCCAGACCAGCAAAACTCTTTTGTGGATTGGTGCAGGTCTGTGGACCATCACAGACTTGGGGAACAGTGTTTTACATGATAATTAATCTTCTTGAACCATTTTATTAGGTTGAGCAGGATGTATGAATCAGGACTGATGAACAGACAGCTCAAGAGCTGGTGGCCCAGAAAAGAGTCATGCTCTGCAGGCACTGGATCCTCTGCACTTGGGGTGGATGAATTGACTGGCATTTACATTGTTCTTGTTGCAGGCACAATTATTGCCCTGCTTGAATTCATTGCTGAGTGCGTCATTTATCCTCTTCTGTTGAAAATGTGGCTCAAGAGGAAACATTCCAACAAAAAGCAGGAAATCACAACTCCTATCACACCATTTGTCAAATGAACATTACCCTATTTAGTAAGGCGTGAAACTGCACAAAATCACTCTTCATGTTGACAATTGATGTTGTTCTTGGAAGTTGGAAGTGCATTCATTTCATTTCATGAACAGGACATGCAAGAATTCAGAAAACTATACATATGAGGCATTTCATTATTATTCCCAGATCAAATCCAATGTAAGATGGCTGCTTCCAACAACTGCAGGATATTGACAAAAGACAATCCAAGGAATAGACCCCAAGTTCCACCAAGTTCACTCAACAACTGATGAGAGTCATATGCAAGCTGTTGACTGATGACCTTTGCATGAGTTTTAGATGCTTCAATTGAAAAATGAAAGGTTATTTCACTCTCAGTTTCCAACAGATTTTCAAGAGAAATATTTTTGGCCTCATCCACTTTGTTGCCAAGCAGATTTGTCCATTCATACTGAAGTTTGGTACAGGAAGTGGGACAGTAGACTTCACAGTCCTTGTACACTTGTCTTCCAGTTCCAGTCCAGTTCAAATTGCTCCACTGTAGATAGTCATCCACTGTTTGGCAGATTCTTGGCAACCTTGCTCTTGGCAAAACCCTGGGGTCTCTGTACCCAGGCAATCTGCAAGCTTGCTGCATGAAATTGGCTTCTAAGCACTTTGTTCTACACTGTGAAAGAAATCAACTGCTGGATTCAAAGTTCTTCAAACTTAAAATGTAGCAATTTATTTATCTTGGTCAGCACAATGCCATTCATCTTCAATGTTCCCCAACCTTTTTGGGCCAGCAGACCAGCAAATTTTCAAAACATGTTTTTTTTTTCAGACCAGCAAAGTTTCATGAACTTTCTGCAGACTAAGAAAAGTTTTGTATCAAAGACTTTACGGCAGGTATGTAAAATTTTTCTACTTTTATTTCAAAAATTGAGTTAAGAACCAATGAAGCTGTAGTGGAATATCTTGAAAAAATTAGAAAGGTGGGTTTGAAGAAAGGTTTACTGTCAGAAGGAAAACTTAAATTAATTTATTTCAGGGAGTGAAAATTTGTGTGAAGCATTTGCTTAGGAGAACAGCCAACTTTTATTGTTCATCAGATAATTCCAACTTTTATTTTCTTTGTGAAATTTCAGATAAAATTGATGGACTTCATTATTGCTACATTTTATAAGTTTATTATGCTGAAGAAAATTTGTCTTGGACAGGCAGAAACTTTTGCAAACCTGGGCTGGTCCACAGACCATTGGTTGGGTATCATTTAGATATTCTAGAAAATATCACTGAAGTTCTCCACAGAATACAGTACATTGCTAATTAAGTCAACTAGCAAACAATCTAAATTGAAAAGTAAATTTTAATAGTGTTATGAAAAAATATTGAGGATGTAAAACTGACCTGGATAGCAGAAGAAATGTCTTTCTCATCACTGGTACAAGGATTGCTTGGGGTGTTCAGCAAATTGTATTTCTCCAAATTCAATTGCAATTCTATTTTGTCTTGTGTGAATGCATTTAGTTCGCTGAATCCTAATGCATCCCCAGAGGTGACCCAGTTGTAAAAAACTGGTGGCTGGTGAGGCTGAGACATGTAAACCCAGAACCTCAGCTGTTGCAATGTTTTCAACCCGCCTCTGGAAAAGTAAATCATGTTCAGATTAGAACTTGTGATGAAAGTCAAAGTCATGCAAATAAAAAAAATTGATCCAAAATTATCTCCTTCAATGACACTCAACTCCCAAGACAAAAGTTAGAAAAAAATAGTAGCTATCTTTTGAATGGTAAACAGCATTTTTCAATAATAATAATACTTGCAGAATTCTGTGAGAAGTTTTCAATTTCCTCTGGGAAATCTGTAATCTATTTCTGGGACTGATCTTCTGAATACAGTAATTGGCTGCCTTCTGGAAGATTCAAATAATTCCCTCACCTGTGTCCCAGGTTGACTGTTATTTTTTGTTTTTGTTTTTCATCAACTCTGTGATTTTTGCTGAAGTTTTTTTGGGCGTCCATTTTTTGAAAAAAGGTCTGAATTTTTTATTCCCTGGCAGCTTCATTAGTAGGAAATATATTTTTCCAGGAATAAACTTGACAATTGAATGCTGATGAAATCAGACTCCTATTTTCTGCATATCACAGAAACTAATTCTATGACTAATTTCTTTTTTTCAAGAAATAAATGCCCAAAATGTGGATACTGACTCAAGATGCAGACAGTGCATGTTAAAATTTCAGATGAAAAATTATTCTCAGGAGGAATGGCAAGAAACTAATATTTCCAACCCATAGAATGAAAGAATTATTCAAGAGAAATTCTTTAGCATTGCCTTCATTTTCACATCGATTTTGCTAATTCTGAAAATTAATGCCAGCCATATTTGGCCCTTGAAATTTTTCTCTGTAGTTTTTTTTCATGCAGTATGTAATTTTCAATTCAGATTTTTTCCATGCAATTCTTGTAAGATGGGTTCATTGTCCTTTTTAGGATGAGAATGCATTGTTTCACTAATTACACTCCTGTGAATTATGCAAAGGCTCATGCATAATAACTTCATAAAAATTGAGTGAGCCATTTGACAGTTGTAAAATTTTTTTCAAGGAATTCTGATTAATATTTCTTTGGAAAAACAAGGATTAAAATTATGTAATATAGATTTAGGGGAAAACTAGACTCAACATAGGGACATTTTAACATCAGGAAACTCTTGATGCACCAATCATGTCCACATCTCAAGGTCCCACTGAAAATAAAAAAAAAATCTGTATTAAAATGAAAAAAAATTGAATTGTACATCATAAATTTAAAAGAGGAGAAAATTCCAAACACTGGCTTTCTCTTGACAGAAAAGTGCAAGGGCCTGGAGTGTCAAATAACCTTTTCACATCAGTTTTTTCATACAAACCAAAGGAAAAAAAAGGTCTGTGTCATGATTGTGAAAGAAAAACCTGGTGACTTACTGGTTTTCCATGAGCCCAAAAACGGTTCTGGGACTCAAGTTGAATCGCAGATCGAATCTAGCGAACTTCCTGTCCGGCTTCCAAGAGGAGCATAATTGAAACGCATGTTTGTACATGCCCAGCAGGTCGTTAGTCCACTGATGACCGTCTTCCGGCCTCGTCGTCACTGAACTGGACAATGAAAACCTGGGGCTTCCTGTTTTCACATCCACCACACAGGAAATAAAGAATAAGTCCCAGTTTCAAATCCTGTGTTTTATTTTCAACACTTGTGGAGAAGCCTGGATATTTTCTGCAAATTTGTGTGCCACTGAGCACTGGGAATCACAGAAATCCTACTTTGTTGGAAACCCTAAGTCTGGAAAAAGTCAAATATTTTGTCTATTGCCACAGAAAAGTTTGAATGAAAAATTTAAAACAATTGATCCACTGGCTTGCATTTTCCCCCTGCATTCCTGGCATAGTAAAAGAAATAGTAAAAGAGATAGTAAAAGAAAAGCAAAAAAAACCAGAAATAATCTTGTGGAAAAAATGAGGTTACTTATAATTAAATCTTGAATGAATACTTGAGAATTGGAAATTAAACTTGGGAAGTAAACTTCATGCCTCTTATATATAGGATTTAAAATTAAGTGAGTTTATAAGAAACCCAGTACAAAAGAGTAAATGATCCACTTTGCAAACACTATCCATTATATATGTCCGTTGGTCCAAATCGTTTGTCTAATCTAGTTTTTAAACCTACTCACGGTGTATGCATACATGTTCCATGTCTAGTTTCATTTTGCATAATTTGCTTTTGTCATTGGTTTGTCCTTTGTTTCATGCTTTAAAGTGATTGAATGTCTTTGGGGGGAGTTGAGTTGGGTTGGGTAGGGAGGGGGTTTGGAGGCAGGAGTCTTGGTTGTGCCTTGTGAACGCTGAAAAGCGGCAAATAAAGTGTTCTGTTCTGTTCATTCATTCATTCCTGGCATAGGATTTGCATGAGAGAATCCTGAAAGCAATGGAAAATTCACCTCCTGGATTTTTCATATTTTGGACCTTCTGAACCTGGGAATATTTCAGTGACCTTGGGGCAAATTGAAATGCGCATCCTCCTCCAAATCCTGACTTCACTGCATAACAAAAAGTAACCCTCTGTAATCCAAGGGTCAATAAGGCAATGGAAGTCCTGCAGGTTTCAGGCATCCAGGACTCAGAAAACAGTATAATCAGCAATCATGTATAGTTGAACCTTGCTAAGTATATAACCTCCAAAAATCAAATATATCCCTAAGTCATTTTTTTTACAGTTTTAGTATAATTCCCTTAAAAATGATGCATGGACAACTTTCCTAACTCAAAGTCTTTTTTGCTCAAGACTCTATGAGTCAAATTTTCTGAGACCTTTTGGCTATGATTTCCTTGACAAATAAAAGAGAAAAGCAATGAAGCAAGAGATTTGAAGTGCCTTGAGAGGAAGTGAGAGACTAATTGAACAAATGAACCCTGTCTCCAAGTTCAACATGTGCTGTAAATTCATGAAACAAGTTAAGGCCCAGAATATCACTATCTACAATTTCCTAAAATTCTTTTGTGTTAGCTTGCAGCAAAAATGTTTGTTTCCCTAACACAAAAACTTTACCTAACACAAAACCCCAACTTTTTGCATGAACTTTTTTTCCCCTTTTTGTTTTGAGTATACAGTACAAGTGGTACCTTGAAATTTGATCCTAATCTGTTGCTGGACTGGGGCTAAATTGCAAGACAATGTCAAATGACATGTTTTCTACATTGCCTTTGACTTGTCATGTCTCTCCGCAGGTCAAATTGCATGGCAGATAGCAGAGGTTGAATTGACAGCTAACGTCCCAGCAAATTTAACTGTCAAATTGCAGGAAGGTCAAATTGTGGGAGGTCAGATTGCAAGGTACCACCTGTATTATTGTGAATTTAAAATGGAAATTCCTGTTTTGTTGAATTGTCAAGAAGTATGCATAATGTGTGGAATTTCATGAAAATTTTGCTGAATATGCACCAAGTAAAACCTAAATGTTTCTATATTCTGAAAAGGACCTTCACTTTCTGGATCTTTTGTTTCTCTGACCAGCAAGATACACATATGAAGAAAAGGCATAAAAGTGTTGAACTACACATTCATTTCCCATTAAAATATCTTTTTCAAAAGCTGAAAAAAATTCTTGGTTAAAAAAAATATTTGTTTTGCCAGCAGGGATAAATACATACAATTTTATTTTGGATTTTCTGAATTCAAATAAAAACAGATAAGTCCTCACTCCTCACCTTTGAAGTTGTATTCAGTGACAGCCCCATCTGCACTTGTGATCCACATAGTAAATGGAGAAGCTGTGATAGGCAAAGCAACATCATTGATGAAGTCATCAATGCTGACATTGGCTTCCCAGAGATGACCAAAATGAACAGGTTGTATGCCATTTCCATTGATCTTGGTTGCATTTTTTGAGAAAAAGCTACTGTAATTCAACATTTTGTCATGACTATAACCAGGTTCAGGACAGACTGTGATCCAAGGCAAGTCTTCTGGCTCAATTTTTTGAATCTCTGTCAAAGAAACTATTGGACCATCCAAATACTTGAGCAAGAAGGACAGTGACTGCAAAATACACAAAATTAGCAATTTTAGTACGATTTGTTCAATTTTATTTCCTGGTGGATGGATTTCAGAATATTCACCTGATAGCAGGAAATAAGAAAGAATGCTATTCCAACAGTCCATTTCACCCAGGGTCTGATGGAAAGAAACCAGGCTTTCTTCACTGAAGCACTCCAATTCTTCTTTACAATTTGTGAAACATTTCTTTGAAGAATTTTCTCTTCAATCAAAGACTTTCCAAGTGCTTTTCTGAACATTGTTTCTTGATCATCAGTGGAACCTCCTCTGAAAGAAAAAGCAGTTGTTTTCGTCATCAACAACCTTTCGCCGTTAAAAAAAGGAAGGATAATTTATCACAATATTTTCTTTGATGCCCAAATTATTATGAGGTCGATCGCAATCGCAATCAATTTGTCGTAATTTCGCGAACGATAATTATTCCAAATTTTCCTGGTCCTCTGCATAATATTTCTTTGGCGGACGGATCGAGTTACATATTGTCCATTTTTTCTCTCACTGACAAGACAGCATGAAAATGCATGTTTCAAAATTATGGATACAATTTGTTATGCAATTATATGATAATGTGGGCCCCCTTTTTCGGACGTAGTACATGAGGAAATGCGTCACTGAGTTGAATAATGCAGTGTTATCTGTTTTTTATAACAGGTGTTGTCACTGTTTGAGTTGCCTTTTTGGCGGGGCGTAAACGTTTTATTTGTCCAAAAAAAATTTCAACATTCTTCCGGGAATATGTTTTTCTGGTTTTTGGAGGAAGAAATAATGAATAAACATGGGTTAACTTGCGAAACATATTATTCGAACCTGTTCTAAACTGTTGGCGAGAAGGTTTTTTTTTAATTTTAGAGAGAAATTTAAATGAGTTCTTGAATAATTAATAGATTAAAATAATTATCGAAAATTCACGCCCAATCTTTTTGACAAATTTGCTTTGGTTCTTCTTCAGTCTGGCAGATTCATTAGTGGTCTTCTAGTTGTTTGGTTAAAAATAGATGCGATTTTTACTGAATAATACTGTTTTGGATAATATCCAGATCTGTGTTCCAGTGCTGCTCATTTATGCAGATTATTATACATATATTTTAATGAATGAATGAGCAGAACAATTTATTTGCTGCTTTTCAGCGTTCACAAGGTTCACTCAAGATTTTCACAACCAAACCCCCCTGCACCCAACCCAAATCCACTCAATGACATTTTAATCTCTTCAGAGCAGGAAAGCACAAATTGCGAAAAAAAATAAAAGAAAATACAATACAACATGAAATACAACTGGACATCATCTGACATGCATGCATACACCCATTCATTTCCTGACATTGGTAACAAAATAGATGTAAAAAATTAATTCAAAGCACAAGGTCTTCAGCTTGTTNTGAATGAACAAATATTTTATATTTTAAAGAAGGTAGTTTGAAATCAGAGTAATCAATGTGAGCAAATATCAAAGAAGGAGAAAAACTGCATTTTTTCTTGAGAAAGTCCACCTGTACCTACATCCAATTTCATTTTGGCAATGTGAAATTTTTTATTGAGGGGGGGGGGGTGAAGTGACTCACACCATAGAACTGCTCAACTTAATTATTATCTGTAATACTGTAATCTGCAATTTCATTTGGTGACATCTAAATCATAAAGGAATATAATAATATAATGTAAAAGAATATAATATGAGTCAGGGAGGTTTTTAATGCATTGTTTTTAAAGGAATTCAGACTGGGATTTTAAAAAAATTTCAACTTATGGTGGTATTTGACTTAGGGACTATAGGGAGGGTTGACTTATCAAGGTTCAACTGCAGGTAACAAGATTGGAAACCTAATTGAAACACAAACTGCCATCCACCCAAAATTATTGCCAACTCAAATAAGCTTCTTTCAATTCATATTGTGTTTCATACCCCAGCAACATAATTCAAGTTTCTGTGAGAGGTCTCCACTTGAAAGCAAAAACACACACTTGAAAACAGCAACAAGGAAGAACACAGATGACATCATTTACTTCTTTGGAACATTAGCTGAATAGGGCATAATTTAAATATTCCAGGATTAATTCTGATTTTTTTTCTAGAAGAATAAGAATTTAATTTCATATTATATACAGGTGGACCTTTATACAACAATCTTATCTGCAAGCATTTTTTCTCTTTATAAAAAATTGTTTTGGGTTCCATTGGGTTCTCTCCCCATGTTAATACAGTTTCTCTACAACAATTTTATGCAACAATTTTTTTCTGGCCCCTTGAATTCCATTGTAGAGAGAGAGTCCAGCACCTGTAAACATGAATTTCATCTTACAGTATTTTGGTTTTTTGAAAAATCCCATGCTTATATCAAGGCTTCCCAGTTGTATACTGTATATACTGTATTTACTCAAGTACCATGCGTCCTCAAGTAAGGCGTGCACAGGGGTTTTTCAGGTGGAAATTTGGCTAAAATTGTATCCCTAAGTAAGACATGCACCCCAATTTTTAGTCAATCTAAAACAAAAAATTTTGAAAATAAAAACAAAAAAATTGACTTTGGACATGAATTTAACAAAAATCTGATTAATTTTCAACTTTTTCAGTACAAACAAGTTTTCTTGTTACATTTTTCCCAAATTCCTCCATTATAATCAAGTATAATGCATGCATAACTTCCTGAAACTTCTTGAAAAATTTTTACCTGCTTATGACGTGCACCCCTTTTTTCTTCTGAAATTTGAGAATAAAGGTGCACGTGGTACTTGAGTAAATACGGTATATATATATATATATATATATATATATATATATATATATATANACACAGATGACATCATTTACTTCTTTGGAACATTAGCTGAATAGGGCATAATTTAAATATTCCAGGATTAATTCTGATTTTTTTTCTAGAAGAATAAGAATTTAATTTCATATTATATACAGGTGGACCTTTATACAACAATCTTATCTGCAAGCATTTTTTCTCTTTATAAAAAATTGTTTTGGGTTCCATTGGGTTCTCTCCCCATGTTAATACAGTTTCTCTACAACACAAATTGTTATGCAACATTTTTTTTCTGGCCCCTTGAATTCCATTGTAGAGAGAGAGTCCAGTACCTGTAAACATGAATTTCATCTTACAGTATTTTGGTTTTTTGAAAAATCCCATGCTTATATCAAGGCTTCCCAGTTGTATACAGTACTGTATATACCGTATTTACTCAAGTACCACACGTCCTTGAGTAAGGCGTGCACAGGGGTTTTTCAGGTGGAAATTTGGCTAAAATTGTATCCCTGAGTAAGACATGCCCCCCAATTTTTATTCAATCTAAAACAAAAAATTTTGAAAATAAAAACAAAAAAATTGACTTTGGACATGAATTTAACAAAAATCTGATTAATTTTCAACTTTTTCAGTAAAAAAAAGTTTTCTTGTTACATTTTTCCCAAATTTCTCCATTATAATAAAGTATAATGCATGCATAACTTCCTAAAACTTCTTGAAAAATTTTTACTGGCTTATGACAAACACCCCTTTTTTCTTCTGAAATTTGAGAATAAAGGTGCACGTGGTACTTGAGTAAATACGGTATATATATATATATATATATATTTTTTTTTTATAAAGTTGGGGCCCATTGAATAGCTCCTTTTCCTATTCCCCTGACTACTCTTTTGTTTACAAAAGAGTAGTCAGCAATGGGGTAATATAGTGGGCCACATAAAGGACCAATGCCAACGTTTCCAGCAATACAGTCGAAAAGAGACATCCGGACAAAGATATATCTTTCCTTCTAGACACAGAAGAAAGACATTCGCCTGGGGAACCAGGGCATTAGAGGCAATTAACTGGGAATGAATCCGCATTCCAGCACGAAACAGGGGCGGGATTATATGGAACCCAGGAAGCAGGAAGTCTGCCTGCTATAATTCAGCCTCCTTGACCTTGCCTCAGGCGACGCCCGGGCTTCCAGGTTACAGACCTCAAAAAACCGAAACAAATCCCGAAGTTCCGTCCAAAAATATTTACCCAGCAGCAGGGCAAAAAAAATTTGAATATTTAAAGAAATTGCATGAATATTACAAATTAAAATTGAACCTCTCATCCATGGAAGTAGAATTCCAACGGGACCAGCAAAAAAGAATTGCTTTGGGGAGTTTTTGAATTTTAGGGAAACTACCATTATGATTAAAAGAAAAGAATTAAAGCATGAGATGAAATTTTTACATTTATATTTACACAAAACTAGGCTCTTCAAAGAAGTTGACAGGATTGGCTGAATTTTCAGGCAAGGTTTCATTTGCACAATCAGTCTTCCACTTCCTTTCAAAACACATCAAGTTGCATTTTTTTTGCTTTTCACTTTCCTACATCAATAAAATGATTATCAAAAGGCCTCCAAAAAAATTGAGTTAGAGAGATTTTAGAGAAAAATCCTTTAAATTGGGAGTTTTTCCATGCATTGTTTCTGAAGTAATTTGCCAAAATGGGTTTTATATGCAGAGACATGACATAAATCTATATTTAAGACAATATTTTGAATAAATTAAATAAAGTAGCTAATATTGGGATAATAATTTACAATAGAGCCCATCCTAGGGTCTAAAATAAAATAGATAAAATATCTCCAGCATGAACAACATACCAAATTGAGCTCAGAAATTATTTACCCAAAATAAATTACTGTACAGTCAACCCCCACACAACGGACTTTTACACAACAGACTGCCTTTGGAGGCAGTTTTTCCTCCTGTGCAGCAGACTAAATCTGCATAACAGACTTCTGTTGGTTTAAAATTAATGGTAAAAATTAAAAAATTTAATGTTGTAATCATTGAATTTGCATAACAGACTTTCAACTGGTTTAAAATGATTGGTTAAAAAAGGAACAATTTTAATGCTGTAATCATTGAATTTGCATAACAGACTTTTCACACCACAGACTAGTCTGTTGCACAGGTTAAGTCCATTGTGCAGGGGTTTACTGTATACTGTAAATTTTTTTATTTAAGAACATTTTTACTTCATGACAGAAAATATTGAATTTAATTGATGAGTATAATGCTCCTTCATTTTTTAGCTTTGAAATGGTGAAAAATACCAATAATATGTAAACCCCAGTTTACAGTGGAAAATGTGTACAATTCAAGAATTACAACACAGGTATAATTATCAATTTCTATACTCAAATTAAGGGATAATTAAATTGCACTATTCCTTTTTCATCTTCTCTTTTACAATTTATGATGTGACCCAAATAAACTGCGCATAAGGATTTGGAAAATTATGAACGCAAGAGGAGACGATTTTTACTTTTTTTTCAAAGATGCAAATGAAAATTCATTTAGGTAAAAATGGCTTTTTTGAAATTGAAAGAATTTTGGAAAAGGTCCTCGTGAGCACGAAGTTCGACGAGGACGCATATATGGATGCATTCAGAGTCATTATCAAAATTTAATTCCCACCCTTTCCACCATTTTTTTTAAAGCATTTTATTCCGACGTATTATTACTTTATATTTTTTTTTTTTTAAATCCATTTATCTCTCTCTCTCCATCTTCTTAACAGGATCCAAAGTGGAAATTGTTTCCGTTTCGTGACGAACGCGAACCACAGATTTTCCTTCCTTTTTTTTGTGTGTGTGTGTGGCTCCATCGTCGTTTCCTTTTTGTCCACTGGACCTTTATTTGTTTTGTGTTATTGTTGTGTGTAAGTTTGGCCTCAGATTTGTCTTTTTTGCTGTGCTTCCCTTTCCCCCAAGTATAACGGGAATCTAATTATTCTTTGATGAAGTTGTTTTCTTTTTTCTCCTTCTTCCTTTTTTCGTTTGATTGGTGGAAGATGTCCATGAGTTTGATGATGGAATTCGGATTGCCGAGTGTAGAAGTATAAAGGCGCGGTTGGACGCTCGGCTCTGGTCCAGTCGCTTTCTTGCGATCGATTCGGAAAGGCCATGGAAAATTTTGGAAAAATGTATTCATTCATTCATTCATTCATTCATTTACAAGTTGTGGAATTTAAACGATGCAATTTTTTTATATACGACGAGTTCAAAAATATATTTTTACGCAGTGGTTAACGGACGCACGCCGCGCGAAAACAGCATCAGGTTTTTCGCGATGAAAATAATGTTTGTCTCGGATAACGGACTGAGTGACGATGAATCATTATTGAACGAAATGACGTTGGATTGCAGTACTACTGTATACATTTTTTTATGGTGACATAAATGAGGCTGTATAGCAGAATGATTTTCCAGTGTGTTGAATATTACTATTTTTTCCTTATAAATTTTGAGTGTTTCTGGCGATTTTCTCGGGAATCTTTACAAAGTAAGGATTGTGTTTTTTTTTCATGATGGTTCAGGAAATTTTAGGAATATCCTGTTGAATAATCTGGAATTATTTGTGGACTTTTATTTGAGGGTTATTGAGTTACAGTATTTGTCTTTAAAATGAGACATACAGAGCATGGGTTGAGTGAAAAGTTCACAAACTTGTTTTAACTTTTTGAATAACCAATCCAAGTTCAGAAGTGTTTTATCCTCCAGATAGAATATTTCATTGGCTTCATGCATTGAATTATTCAAGTGGTAATGATGAAATTATTTTTAAGAATCTCTCCTGAAAAGGCTTTCACTTGAAGGTGTAACTTCTGTAAACCGGGGCACCACTGTACAGGAAATTGATGGGATTTATTTATGGAGAAAGAAAATAAAATGCAGTATGCGTTGAACTACATGTGAAATCATCAGTTGCAAAAATTTGTAGCGAAAGGAAAACTAATGACACATTAACATATTTTGGAATGGTGAATTTTTTTTAAGAACGCGTTTGAAATACAGTGGTTGATAATTTATTGTTTTTCTGTTGAGTGAATTTTGAACAAAAAAACCTTGTAATTTTTTTTCTGGTGGTTTTATAGAAACGGGATGAATTTGAAGTTCCAGTCATTGGGACCGACTTTAGAAATTTTTTTTTTAATCTGATTCTTTTATTTTTTAATTTTTAAAAAGTACAGAAAATATATGCTTTATATTTTTAATTCGAGAATTGATAACATGCCTCAGAAATTTTAGAAAAATACCTTATTAAAAAGTGGAGCTTGTAAATCATGAGGCTTGATTATGCGAGACTCTTCATCATACTTTTTCAAATTTGTTCAAGTTGATTTCAACATAAATTCCCATTCTTTCAAAAATTCCCCTCAACTATAGTATTACTGTATTTTAACGAAACAAGAAAATCTTGAAATTATTTTCAATTCACAAATTCATATCAAAGTTATTTTTAAAATAACTATTTATGTTTTTTCTTAGCATTCCTAAACTTTTATTCTTCGAGAAAGTTCAAGTGGTGGCGGATTCGAAATAAGTTGAATTGGAATCGAATATTTCTCAATCATTTCCGGAAGTGAATGTGCATCGTTCTGTGATTTTTGAAATTTCGCTCGTTAAAATTATTGAATTGAATTTGTGTTTTAAGTGCAGTATATTGAAGGAACTGAAAATTCGTTTTTGGCAAACGTTGGATTGATGCCAAGTCTTTTTTTTTGTGTGCGAAGCGTGAAGATGATTTAGTTTCCGTCAATTGAAAACATTCTTTGGCAAATCCTTTGCAAGTGATGGTGGAAAAGATAAATTAATGCTAAAATCATTGAATTTTAAGAAAAAATAAAATGAGGATGTTAATCTAATTTAACGAATAAACTCAGATAAAAATAGAAAATAATGAGTTCCATGCCCACGTTTTGATACTTAAAAATCATTTTCGTGCTACCTGAACATTTAACAGAAACTTCGTGAAAATATTCTAGTGTTTTTTTCCTCTTGTAGCTTATTAGATACAATTTTTCATTTATAATCACAAAGAAAGTTCTCTTTTAAATTCACGAAATAATAGCCAGGAATATTTCGCAGTTTTCAAGGGTGAGTATAATCCTTGCACGGTTACGCAGAAGAAATTATTCAAATTATTTGTTTATGCATCATATTTATTTTATTTTTTCATTCATCATCCATCAGCAACTTAATTTGCTGCATTTCATGTTGTTAGTCCATAATGAGTTTAAAAAAAATTGAGCTTCATTCAAGCACTGTTTGGCTCTTGCAGGATTTGCTCACAGAGCGCTGGTGTCTCTAGGTTACTCTTTTTCCCTCAAATCCCAGAGCTTTGAAGGTAAAAAAAAATGAATTCAAAAGCAGCTACTGTGCTAGCATTAACTGCTGTGGTGAGCTCTGTGACGGCCAGAACAGCTCTAGACTTGTCAAGCTTCCAGAAAACCGTGAGCTTCGTTCAACAGCAAAATGTGCATTTAAAGTTGATCGCACTTCGGTTGATTTGTGTTCCAGCTGGAGAACGGATGCAGATGCGGAAAAGCGTTCTATTCGGGTGCCAGGGAGATGCGGAGGCTGGAAGTGATCGGCTTGTGTCTTGAGGACTTGAACGCAGGTGTCGCTCGTTACTCACCGAGAGGTACGTCGTCCGTAACCCAGCAGATGCTGCTGGTATTCAAATGCGATTTTAAATTTCTGTTTAGTGCCAATTGAGACGGAATGCCCTCAACTCGCAGTGTCAACTTATGCGAGACTCAATGAATTTGCAACATGGAGGAGAGATTCTTTGCCTGGCGGAGAAATCGGAGCCAGGTTTGACCAATGTTTCTATGCCAACTTGGGATACGTGAGTTCCAATTATTTTAATGTCGAATTTCATAATGCTTGAATAATGGAAAGAAGATTTCGCTTTGTTCAAAGAACATTATTCCCAACTTTTCCCATTCTTTGGAATCACCAGCATATATCAATGAATGTGTCACAAGCTACTGTACTTGTACTATATCTTAATTTTGAAGCAGCAGTCTTCAGTTGAAATTCAGCTTGCACAACATTAAAATTTGTTCTAAAATGAGTTGAACATTGCAAATTAATTTTCAGAACTTTTGTGAAAACGAAAGAGAAAATTTAATGATCAAGAAAAGGGTAATATGGCATGTGATGAATGAATTATCAACTTTAGTCAATGATTCCAGTTCATAATTCTAATTTTTCTAAATTTCTCATTTCCATAAAGCATATTACACCAGTAAAACTGACCATTGAAAAATATTCAACGTAAAAGTTATTATGCCCTTTGAACAGAATTATTTGAATATATTTGTTTATGAAGATGGCTGGTATATGTTATTTGACAATGCTGTATCTTTTTTATAGAAATTTTGACTAATGGTTGTATTCTCTGTTTGCTTTTAGCTGAGAGGAGATGGGTCATTCGACCAACTAGCCTTCCAGAAAGAAATTTCAACTTCTTATTTGGAAGAGCCAACTCTAGCCAGTGACAGAGACGCCATCTTGCTTTTGCAGGCTGTGTTAAACAGAGCAAGGAGTCCAGTTTGTACAGCCATAGAGAGAGTGAGTTGAAAGTTTCATGAGAAAGCTCTTCCAAGAAAATGTCTTTTACTGTATTCAAATGGAATGTACGTTATTGTGCAGCCGGATGAGTACATCAGGTGTAGCCTGAAACCCTGTTTTGGCTCTGCTGCTGTACCCAAGATCTGAAGGGGAAGCCTGCATGTGGCAACACTGTTGTGATATGACAGCAAACGCAACTTCTGCTACCACAAGCATCTTTTTCAATTCGAGATTTTCCTAAGTCTGAAAGTTCCAGACCGTTTTTTTTATTGTGTACTGAAATAATAATTCGAGATCAAGTGATCATGTGAAAGTATTGTCAGTTTGTGTTTTTTTTTGCGACCAAGGGCATGATGTAAATATGCAACTTTTTTAAATAATGCCAGAAAAAGAAAGCGGAAATACAAGGGCATATTTTATGAATGGAAAATAATCCCGATGCAATATTTGTATTATCTGTGACCCAATGAACAAAATTGTCAATCGATTTTGATTGATCATGAGTAATAATATCGGGGCATTTTATTGCAGGTGCCTTTTTTGGATCGACGTTGATGGATGAACATTCATCATCCTTTATGAAAGGATTCTGGGAGAATATTTGAATTTTTAGTACACTCGAATCAATATTTCCCGTGTTTGCGCACATGAACGCTGTATTTATTAATTTTCTGAGGAAACCAAACAATAATTAATCAGATCATACAATATATTTAAATAAATATACTGTATTATTTTCCCACTTAAATTTGAAAATATTCCCTAATAATTTTGGTGACCTATATCTACAGCATCTCTTTTTTCCATTTGTATAGGGGCTAGAGTAGAATATGGAAGTTGAATGATCAGCAGCATGGTTTATAAGAACATGACATAAATAAAACTTGAGATGATCACCAATGTACCATGTGTATCTAATTTTCAAAGTAATTCTGTAAAGATTTTGTGTGTTATATAACGAATTTTGCAATCCCCATACATTGTATATAGGTTTTCTCTCCCCATGTTTAGGCTGCTCTGCAACAAAATTATCTCTACAATAAATTATTTTATGTTCCCTAAATTTTTTTTAACCGCAGCAAACATGTCTTATGTGAAAAAATGTCTGATGATAGAGGGCAGCAGCAGTAAATCATGGCGGCTCCTTGTGACTGGTAGTGAGATTTCAGGTGCGTACTGCCTGTTAAATCCAGAAAGTACTGTGATCGGCTTCCATCATTCGTGGTTTTGGACAGTGTTGGTCAAATCTTAGTTGAGCAAAGGTGTACTGGTTAGTGACGCCTCAACTAGATAAGTTCAATCTGCTTAAACATATGTGTTGAATGATGTGAACGTCTGCTCTTCTGTTTGCTCGGATGAGGAGGAAAACCGTGCAGAGTAAGCCCTGATTAGTCAAAAAGCAACTGATTTAACTGCGCCTGTCGCATCTTTCGCCTCGTTAATGTACTACGCGCGAGTTCATCACCGAGCTTGTTATTGTTGCAGTGCAAGTGGCGTTTCTTAATGTTTTCATGTTTTATGGCAAGGTGTGAGTTCTTCGTGCGCAGCGTTTATAGTCGGTTGTTCTGATCAGAAAGGAAAACCAATCATGTCGTCTCCGTATGCTGGTAAGGACATAACTGCGAGATTTTGAACCCTGATATACAGTACATTATTTGTCTCCTCTACGCAGATATTGACGAAGAAGCTTTGCTTGGAGAAGTTGATGGCCGAGTAGATGAAGCTTTGGATGATCATATCCTCGACGTTAGTTCATAAATCGTGAATTTCGATTCAAATGAGTGTTCAATAAGGAAAATGTATTTTACAGGATGACGACGAATTTGTGCTGGATCACGGTGTCGCGAAGCATACCACAGCAAAGCCTACCTCGGTTTCCGAAAACGTTGATCGAGAGAAAGTCGACGAAACTCCGGTCCAGAAGCCGCAGAAGCATAATCCAATAGTTTTCAACGAGGAATTGCCTTTGAAGAGTGTTCAGGAGCATAAGCCTATAATTTTATCGGTGAGTTCCCTTTTCCATTAGCGGTTTGATCGTTTTCTTTTTGACTGATGTTACTTTGTAAACAGCCGTCAAGTACTGAAAAAGTTGTACCTTTGGGCAAAGAAGCTGAACTGAAGTTGAAACGTGCTGAACGTTTCGGAATCGTGAATGAGAACACTGCCAAGCTAGCGAGGATCGCGAGGTAAACCTTTGTTTTCGAGAAATGGTGTTTCAACAGTGCACACTGTTGTACTTTGTCCACGGCTGCACCACTGTGAAGATTGAAACTTAATATAACGTACAATTAGTGCGGGTGAAGCGTTACATATTCAGATAAAGTCGAGCGTTTAAACTAGTGGCTGAGAGTTGCGAATAAGAACTTCCTACTGAAGGAAATGCACGGCAGAAGGAGCTCATAAATTCGTTAAATATGCTCGGGTAAGGACAGATTAAACAGAAGAATGGATACCGCATATACAGCATACGATACCGTATGCTGTATATGCGGTGTATGTTGAAAAGGAAGTGAGTGTGAACTAACGTAATGTTTCTCTGTAAGTTGAAGCGATTGGACACCGAAAATGACGAGCACACATCATTATTTTGGAGACCGATTAAAAATATTCAATCCCCACCCAACTCGCCGAATGTTAGTTTGGTTACGTAATCTAAGTATCTGGCTTCTAACTATTCGAGTCCTGATAATCATCAATATCGGTAATTGTCATTACCAGCTCGACTGACTCGAAGTGTAGTAATTTTTCGTTGAAAGATGACTTCGAGACGAAGAAGCTAGAGCCTCACCTTGACTAAATGTAGTTCAAATTCTGAATGGTTTTCGACGTAACAGATTTGGAGAAGTGAAACCTCCTGCTGCCGCAGCAACGAAAACTACTTCCACTACCACTTCTGTCAAAGCATCCAAAATTCCTTTGCGTGGTCGTGGTAGAGGAATTACCCGAAGTCCGCGTTCCGTAAATCAAACCGCGGCGGAGAACACCCAGAAACCTGCGGCAAATGTGGCTCCAGCCAAGGAAGTGGGACAACGCAAGTTACAAAGGGCTATTCGTTTTCGTGGAACCACTTCGTCAACTGATGATGAAAAGAAACGATCTCGTGCACAACGTTTTGGTCTAGTGAAGTGATGTGTTTTTGACGTTGATTCTTTTGGAGTTTCGTTTTCTTCCTTGTTGCTCTGGTGTCTTTTTTGTTTTTGGAATAAAATTAAATTTCGAATCCCCAGACGATGTTCTTGAGGTGGGTCAGGGTTTCTTCAAATGTTTTCCCTGTGAACCCCAAAGGTCTTCATGGCTGCAATAAATATTCCAGGCGCCCGGGAAGCGTAATTCTGTCCAAATCCAGCGGGCACATAAATTCACTGCCATCTTACTTTTCGTCCTGATTCATAATCCGGCCCAAATTGGCTTCAGAATCGCTACTGACTCGTCAGTTGAATTTCGAGCATCAGTGTGTCCCTTTTGTTCAGTGATTCGTTTATGTGATGCGAGAACTGGAAACTCCGGAAACCTCTGAGGTTTCTCTGAGAACTATCCAGGGTATTACGGATAATTGTGACGAGAAAAGCATTGTGGAGGAAAGGCATTGCCCCTGTTGTCATACCGGGTACTACGTATTCTGCAAACAGTACTTTGTGGAAATGTATAGTGGTCATGGTGTCCAGCACTTATTCAAGCTGGGGACGAACTTCAGGAGGACTTTCTGGGTGGTTGTCATGCTAGTGTGTTTATACTTTACAATACTACAGTCAATGGGGATTGTGGATGAGTACATGGCGCATCCGAAATCAGTGTCTGTCTCTGTGAGTGACTTATGTAGTACAAGAATAAGCTACTGTATTTTCATCCTTTTGCAGCATTCATAAGATGCGGGTGGACCCTCTACAGCAAAACTCGAAGGAGCCAGAAAAATTTACTGCAGGGAAATTTTAGTCATAGGGTACCTTTATGACATGGGGAGAGAACCCTGAGGTACCAAAAGATGGAATACGCACAGAAAATTGTTACATAAAATTAATTCATTCCCCCATTTTCATCACCTGTGATCCTTGTAATTTTTTTCTGGATGTGTGGGAATGTATCACTCAGTTTAGATCTCTGGAACTTTGTGTGGCACCCTATTTAATTCAGTAAGGTTGACTTGAACCTTGATAACTCTAACCTCCCTGAGTCTAATTTGTTTTGTAATCCTGTCTGATATCCTTTAGAAACAATGCATTAAGAACCTCCCTAACTTCAAGTTTTTCTCTCAAAAACCTCTGCAGTTAATTTTTCTGAGGCTTTTTGACTATTATTTCCTTGTTAGAGGATAGAGAAGAGCAGTTAACACATTAAAAGGGAGGAAAATGCTAATTGGGCCAATGAACTCCTAGCCTCCCAAATTCAGCATCCTGTCAACTCATTTAAGAAGAAATTCAGAATCTCACCATTTACAATTTTGTGCAACTCTTCTCTGTTTCCCAAAAAAATGCTCATTTCTCTAACTCAAAACCTGGTCCCCCCAACTCCTGAAGTGGAATTTGTTCATTGGTTCTATGAAATTTGACTTAGAAGGTTCAACTGTATTACATACATGCGCATCTTTTTCAGTAAGATGCACACCCATATTTTTCTGCCTATAATTAATTATTGACAAAATGTTTCTTACTGGTGTACAGAAAATATTGTATTTGGCCAACCTTGGGCTTGTGTGACACTTGGTTGTCACTTCTTCAGTACAGTACAGTTGAACCTCTCCAAGTCAAATTTCAAGGGACCAGAAAATAAATTTGACTTACAGAGGTTTTTAATTGAGCAAAAATTGACCAACTTTGTAAAGTATGATGTTCTGGAGCTTAAATTGCTTCTTAAATGAGTTGAAAGGATGCTCAACTTGGAGGCAGGGGTTAATTTGCCCAATCAAATCTTTCACTTCCTTGAAAAATCAATTTATGTTTTTATTGCTTTTTCTTTCTTGTGCCAAGAAAATAAAAGCAAACAGGTCACATAAAATTTTACTTATGAAGGTTTGTGGGAAAAATCATTTGGCTTAGAAAGGTTTTCAGTGTAGTAATTCTAAGGGGTGAATTCAGACAGAGACCAGAAAAAATTCTATTTTGGGTGCAGGGGGAGAAATATAAAACTTGTGGATGTTCAATTTATCCAGGTTCAATTGTACTGCATTACAAATGCATAATTTAGGAAGATATAATCCATGAATGTTTCAATCACAAGGTGGTTGATGATGATTATGTGGATTTCCCTGCTGTCACCATCTGCAATTTCAACATGATGAGTAGATCCAGACTCATGTATCAAGAGAAAAAGGATAGGACCAAACTTCCCCCAAGGCTGCAGCATGTTCTACACCTGGACCGCAGGATAAAACGCATGCTACTGGGAGATGGTTCTCGCAATATTGATTCACTAAATTTTGTAGAATGCCATAAAAATGACGTATATTATCCTTCTTAAACAGATAATAAACCAGACTACAGGACACTCTGCACTGACAGTTATGTCAATTGGCAAACCCCAAGTTCAAAAGCAGCACCACAGCGACAAAAGTGGCCTTTTCTGGAGGAAGAACGTCGGTAATTTGTCCAAGGAATTTTTTTTTTGTTCATCTCATATGTGTCCATGGAATGAAAATTTATTCAGAAACATTATCCCTCTTTTTTTCAAGATATAATGAGGCTCAATAGTCTCAAATTTTTGATCATAAATTAAGTTATGTTCTGTATACAGGTTTGATCAAAAATGAATTGAACCACATTTTAAAAATAGCCCAGCAGCAAATCAAGCTGCAACAATAGAAAACACCAAATAAAAGCTTGTTCAATTTCCTTTCAAATGAAATTTGATTTTGTGCTGTAACCAAATGCCACAGCATGGTCACAAAAACCATTTGAACTGAGACTTTAGAAGAAAATGTTGCCAGGGACTTTTTTTCATCATAAGCAGCTGCTCTCCAGAGCTGCTTTTAGGGAATTAAAATTTGCTTTAATTTTTTTTGGCTCACCCTGCATACATGATGGATTCTCGCATTTTGGGACAAAATTCTAGTTTGGATATAAATTAAACTCTTGAATACTGCACCTGGTGCACCTCATCATGCATCATCATTAAATTTTGTCTGTTTATTTAAATATTGTTTAATAAAAATTTACCTATAAAGCATGGATAAAGAAAACTGAAAGTGCTACATGCATCATTACACATGAATAAAATGGAATCTGTATGATGATTCAGAAAAGGTTTTATTTAAAGATGGTGCTTCATAAAATCAGATTAAAGTCTAATCATCAGTTTATTTTTTAAGAATGTGTCATTTTTGCAGCGTTTAATTGAAAAAAACTTTACCTGAGGAGAATTTTTAATTTAATAATTTTGGGTACATCAGCATCATTATTTTCACCTGATCACAGATCTGTCAAAAAATGGTAAAGCGAATATGAAAGTTATTTTTATAATCACTGATGGCTTCATCAGTTATTACAATCTTTCTCATTAATATGCAGTGAAATCATGAAGACTCATATCCTTATCATAGGTGGGATGAACCCATGAAAGAAATTCGATCCAAAAAGGTCAAGAATACCAGGGCTCTATTGCCGGCGAAATCCAGGCGACAAAAGCCTTGGATGAAGGGAAAAAACCCTTGTCAACTGATGGCATCTTTTGGCGTGACCGACGGGTTTTCAATGAACCCGGACATAGTTAATCGTTGGGAACAAGACACTGGGTTGAATTTCACTTCGGATTATCGTCTCCCACAGCCCTGGAACGTTTTCAAGTGTCAGAATAAGACCTTGCTTTCGTTCAACGATAATGCTCTTGCAGGTATTTGAATTTATATCCCTTTTATTATCATTATTGTCAAAAATGCACTCGCGTCATTGCAGAATCAACAGTTCAACACCCGTCACACTTTTTCCTTCTTCAATATAGCGACATCTAGATTTGTTTTGGAATAACAGCTTCAAGAACTTTAACCTTGTTGCTCCTAGTGTCAGCCTCATAGGAATTATTATCATTATAGCGAGGACGATCAAGCAAGGGTCTGACACAATCTTGATGCATTTTCAAATACTCGTGAAATTAGAGAGATCATCCGTTGCTATTGGAATATGCATTGAATCAGTAAATTTTGAAAATCTAATATAACTTAAATTAGACCATTCCCTAGCTTTATAATATCCCTGGCACAACATGTATATATGGTACAGTAATTTGTTTTTAACAATGCAAATCAAAAAGCTTCCTGAAAGATTTTGACATGCAATTTCTCAGAAAGTAGACTTGCAAAAAAGTAACCCAATCCGGCAAATGCTACTTTTTCTGCTGTATTAAAAAAAAGAGCTCAGAGGAGAGCAACTTTGACCTGTAAGCTTTGTAGCAATACATTATGCAGCATACAGTTTGCTGCCTTAATGTGAAAAAATACAAACTACAGTTCCTTTATTGAATCCAATCAGGCATAAGTGCTGGAGTCTAATTGAATTTGATGCAGGTAATCTGCAGTAAATGATGAAATATTGACATAAGAAATATTGCAGCGACACCTATGAAATAGTAAAGGAAATCATAGTGAGAAATACACACAGGGATTGAGGGGAAAATGGTGGGTAATATATCTTAAACTACTGTTTGATAATTTCTCTATGCAATCAGGATTTTCAAATAATGTATTTTTCAAATTCAGACTTTCAGAGTGAGCTGGATTTGAAAAATATTACTGTATTTTGCAACTATAATTCGCAGTGTTGAATACAGCATACTTTTACAGATTGAAGAATTTACCATGAACTATAGTTGATGGATAGTTTTTTTTTTAGATATTTTGCATTGTGCGATATTTCTTCTAATTTAAAATGAGGTGCATTGGAAACAAATCGAGTATAATTTGCAGTGTTGAAAAGACAACATATTTCTTCATTTTCTTGCTAAGAAATAAACTTATGTTCTCTTTGCATGCGGTTTTCGTAGCGTTGAAAATCAGACATCACGCGAAGGATTTTTTTTCTTCTTCAGAAATTTGTGGGAAAGGGTTCTACGACCCGGGGTTCAACAGACCTTGTCTGGGATCGTATTTCCTTTCGGATGGGGTTCCTCAAGACCTGGAATGCTTCCCTTTGAACAGAATTTGCGACGGAGACCCGGATTGTGGACCCTATGATGACACTGATGAGACGCTTTTCTGCGACCAATATGGAAAACCTGGTAAATAATTGCTGAATTAATGGTTTGGTTACTATGAATATTCAGTGGAGAAATTAAGGTAAAGTAGCAGCGACTCTCCAACTGAAACTATAAAAAACCACGGTACTCATTTTAAAATAACTAGCTTAGATGTCGCCAACATTCAAATTGAATATCTGAAATACGGTACCATCTGTGTGATCCCTATACTTTTTATCATCAAGTTGATCTGATGGGAACTCATATATGTTGAATCTATTTGCAGAACTGATTATAAACCAATTGAATTCAAATTTGTATTCAAGGCATGAGTTAGGAAAACATGCATTTGTGTTGGGGGAAAGAAAGAAGAATTAAAGGAAAGCGTATATATACTGTACTACTTTTAATGGTAAATACATTTTAAGGATGTAGGCCACTGTTCCCCAACCTTTTTGGGCCCAAGGACCAGCAAATTTCAACAAAAAAATGTTTTCAGACCAGCAAAGTCCAAAGAAGTTTTCTGTGTACCAGCAAAGTTTCAAAAAAATTTTGCAGACTGCTCAAATTAGTCTTTCATTACCTTTCAAAAAGCATCAAGCAACATTTTTATTGCTATCTTTTATATATTTCCTGTGTGTCAATAAAATAATAGAAAAAAGGCCTCCCAATAAATAATTTGAGTTACAAAAGGCAGAGAGGGAAAGCTTTAGAGTTAAAGGAAGGTTTTTCAATGCATCATTTCTAAGCTATATAATGAACTCAGTGACAGGGACTTACGGTAAAAATTCCACACAAGGAGGTTCGAGTTATTGATGTTCAACTGCATTATCATGCATGTATTTTCAAGCAGATATTGACTTATTCTACTCATAAACAACAGTTTGCAGTCGAGCTGCCAATTTGCGAACGTGCTCAGACGGTACGTGTTATGACAAAAGTTCCAGATGCAATGGTTTTGAGGATTGCAGGGACGGATCCGACGAAATCGAATGTACCAGTGAGGGTGAGTCCTTATGAACATACATTTTCTCTTAATTTTCATTTATCTCGAGGCTTTTCAACCAATCGTTCAAGAACACGTCACCCTGTTTGGCATATGGTCCTTTTTTGGCCCATGCTGTTTTGTCAGGCGGTTTGCGGAATTCTCCTTGACTAAATTTTGGCAAGCTTTTCGATGAGTTCTTTAAATGCTATATATAGCTACAATTATACTGGGTAGGAAGATAATTTAATTACCATTCAAATAAATGGTTAAATTAATGACGAGGAAAAGCGTTTTATATAGATATGGAATTTTTTAAGAATAATTACAAACCCATTTCCGCGAAAATCGGCCTGAACTCAGATTTTTAGAATTCTGTAAAGGCTTCGATTTGACATTTTGAATTGATTAAAACGCAGCATGTGGTACGTAGAAACTACGGTACATCTTGAGGATGGTTTCATGAATGAAAAATGTTTTTTGCTCCACCAAATCAGTCAATATTTTTATTTTTGAGCAGGTCCAAAATACGATGACGACTGTAACTGCTACGTCACTTGCGTCAAAGGGCAGGACGGAAAAGAAAATTGCACTGAATACAACGGTATACTTGGACGGATTTATTTTATCGTAGCATCTATTTTATGCAGGAATACCTTTACAAGACGCCATAAAAACAAATGGAAAAAATTAAACACAGTACTTCACAGCGTAGGACTCCAAGTTGGATTCAATAAAGAGACCATCGAAACAAATTCAATGTATGGAGAGGTTCAAAATAATTAGTCAAGAAAACTGACGGAGCGGAAAATTTGTGTGTCAATTTTGGAGATGAAATATTGGGGATGAAAAAAAATAGATGGGAGAAACGATTCTTCACTTCTTTCGTCTACACAAAAAATAGTTGAGCCCATTGAAAATATTGCCTGTAAATGAGCTCATAAACTATATGATTTTATGAGTTTCACAGCTGAAAAACTCCTGAAGTTAAACTTGTGTTGCATCCTTTTGAGTTAACTTGATGAAGAGGTTTAAATAATATGCAAAGTTCACAAATGAAGAAAATAAATTTGATAAAATGCACTTGAATCCTGAACAACTGCATTTTATTTCCAGGTAATGTCTGAGTCTATATATACAGTAGTCAAACCTCTTGAAGTCAAATTTCAAGGGACCAGCAAACAAAAATTCAACTGAGGGAGGTATTGTGTTAGGGAAGCAAGCATTTTTGTTGCATGCAAATGTAATAGAATTTCAGTAAATTTTAAATGGGGATATTCTGGGTTTTAAGTTAACTTACTTCTTATAATGAGTCTACACTACAGGACACTGAACTACTACTGAACTTGGTACATCAGAGGTCCATTTGCTCAATTTGTCACTCACTTCCTTTCAAGACACATCAAATCACTTGCTTCTTTGCTTTTATCTTTCATATGCCAAGAAAATAATAGCCAAAAGGCCTCAGAAAATTTGACTTATGGAGGTTTGAGCAAAAAAGACTTTGAGTTAGGGTAGTTTTTCATGCATTGTTTCTAAGGTAATTAGATGCAAACTTTCAAAAATTAACTTGGCGAGGTACCTGACATAGAAAGTTTTGACTTATCAAGGGTCAACTGTACATGGAATAGCCTCCTCAGAATGTCCAAAAATCTTGCATTTATTTTCAAGTGAAATTCGCCAAAACCCTACGATTTATGTCGTAAAATTTAATAATAATTGAAAACTGATTTATTCCAGCGTACGAAGGATTGGACGGACGCAACTTCGAGTCCATTATCATGCGATCAAAAACCGAGGACTTCGACATTTCTTCACTTCTGGCGCCTTCGCAGCAAGACCTGAAAACGTTTGGTGTTCGTGGCTTAGATTTTATAATATCTTGCAGCTTTGACGGAGTTCCGTGTTCTTACAAGTATACACAAGACCAAAATACTTTGCTTTACGAAATAATTGAGTTTTGATTGACGCGAGGATATTATTTTGATCAGAGATTTCCACAAGTGGCAGCATCAGGAGTATGGGAACTGCTTCACGTTCAACACCCCATTGCTGGCCAAGGATGCCAACGACTCCAGATTTGAGAAGAGCTACAGAACATCCGAATATGGATACAAAGTGAGTCAAGAAAATGGTCTAACTGCCTAAGATAGCAACTGTATAATGTAAACTTCAAGTATCAGTAAATCCCGGCCCATCGTAAGCATAATACAGGATATAACTTTATCTGAACTGTATCGCCTTATATCTAGAAAATTCGCGTTAACGTATTTTACTCAAAAGCAATCCAAATTGATTATTTTTTTTCACTTTCTGATTTAAAATTGCAATGGATATATTTCTCAATTCGATGCCGATTGTGTAATGCAGAAAAAATTTGATCTGCATGCTGTCTCCATTTTGTGTTCAAAAAATGTAAAATTAAATGTAAAAACTGTACACCATACAATGTACGCATTCAACTTTTTTGTGCGGGAAGAAGATTGTCAGCAATTTAGGATGCAATTTATTTCGAGTTGATGTCTTCTGGATTGGAGAATTATTTTCGAAGCATACTTCAGTTATATACCTATACGTAATCTAGTTGAACAATGGCATTTCAAACTTTAACTAAGACTCAAACTCTGTATTCGTGGTGGAACTGAAATATCAATGGCAAATATTTGTTTCTTTTGAATTTAACGTACTTTTTTCTTCTAAAATATTGTGCTTGCCAGATGAGGACATTCTGTATAGAATTACCCGTGAGTCCGAAACGTCTTAGAAAAAAGGACGCAATATTGTATCCAACTGTGCGGAAAAAGAGAACGTTACTTTTTAAGGTACTCCAAAAATAAACTCCGATTTTGAAATGTAAAGAAAACATTTTTGAAAAAGATTGACGCATATACGTACGCATTCATAGAAACCCGAAGCCAACTTTTAAGGATCAAACGTAATGATGCAGGTGAACTCTTTCTATAATTACTTTTTTGGCATAAATAATTTTTTGGACCATAGGCCAGGTTCTCTCCCGATATTATATGGATTCTCTGCAACAAAATTATTTCTTCGAGGATTTTTTTTTCTGCTGGTCACTTGGATTTTTTTGCAGATCGAGAGATGCTACACATGTATTTGAAAACTGTATCGTATTTCATTTCATATATATATATATATAGCATGGCATGAGACTATCACTCAACATCGAAGCCGCAGATTACTTGTCCACAGTGACGCCCATCAAAGGAGCTCGGTTGCTGATACACCACAGGGACGAAATTCCATTTCCTTCAGAATCCGGGATAGACCTGTCGCCGCTCATCGAAACTGTCATCATGGTCTCCAGGGTATATACCGTATATATTATGATTATGTAATCACACCGTCTCATGAATATAAAACTCCGTATGGAAATGATACGGGGAACAAGGTCAGGAGTCGCTCCGGGCGTATGATAAAGCCGGAATAATGCGCATTATTTGCCGCGATTCTGATGATGCCACCATCACACTGACACAGATGAGGGTATTTTATCTGCCATGCGATTCAATCCCCTTGAGATATTGTAATGAGATTCACATCAAAGGTAAAACGCTTGACGAATCCACGCGAAATCGGTTTTTCATACGAAGCCTATCTCACGTACCATAGTCACAAATACCTTCTGCCAATAAAGACAATATCGCCACCATTTCGTCACTCACGAGAATCCATAGTAGAGAATATGAAAGATACATCAAAAGATATTTTAAGAAATGAAATAAAATTTGATCACTCACAGCAGGACTTTGTCAGCGGGGAATTTTCGCTACATTCAGACCTTTCCTCGAAGCTCTTGTTAGAATCACATATATCATCCCTTGAACATTTTCCCGCCGGAGGAGAATGTTTCAAGATGAAAATTGAACATTTTGTAGAACGGAAGTATGATTTATGTTTCTGTATGAAGCTGAAGAAGCTCATGGTTACTACTGTATATAAGTTTAATCCATTTATACCTGCTGTATTTCCGAATCCCCTCAAAAAGACACACATCATCAGGGTTCCACAACCTCACGGGAACTGCGACTCCGAGATGGAAGCACAATGGAGGACGCGATACAATGCAAAATACTCAATGCTGGTGAGTTTGAGATCCCTGATGCCAAGTATCGCTAATATTTCCATATTTGGACGAAATTCCAGGCTTGTAAGCGGATATGCCGAGAGAACCTCATTAGGCAAACGTGCAATTGCAGTCGAATCCTCAATGTGGTATACGGAACAAATGATTCCGTGCCGCGATGCGTTCTCTCCAACGTTTCTCAGCGTGAGAAAGCTTTGAGATTCGAATTCCTGGAAAGTTCCTTCCGATGTAAATGGAATTTGTTCGCAGGACGATGCATAGAGCTCGTGCTAGACCGTTTTAGGACTTCCCACAAAAACGGGACCACGAGGGTAGCTGAAATGAGATGCAATTGTTCACCATCTTGCGAGTATATAAAAAGTCCTTCAATATTGTGTCGATCAAAGCTGCATGCGTAGAGTTGGTGACAAAAGAAAAAAGCCACCGACGAAAAACACCGAATAACTTCAATATCCGTGGCCAAAGTTCACTCTCACTACAGCTAGTATTTACTTAGTTCTTCTTATATGCCTCATCGTATCTCAGTCGGAAGTGAATTGATACAAACTCTTCATCAACCGAGAATGCTTTGCATACAGCACGGAATGAAGTTAGTTTTTTAATGGTGCGTGATTTTCTCCTATGATACCATCATGCAGCAACTGACACTCACCAGCCCAATACTGAGTCACATTTTTAGTCATCGTATCATCTTGAACTTCGATACAGTGAATGGTTGTTTGAGCCGATGATGTCTGGTGCGACGAAGAGCACACAATTCCAATACGCCTTCGCCAGTATCAACAAGGTTTTTCTCACCGACGACTTCTGCGCAAGGTATTACTGTTGTATTGTCACATAAATGTCTTACACACTGGCACCGCCGCCAATTTGAATTTCCCCTAATTTTTAACAGCACACGAAAGGGAGAAACCGGCACTGTTCACGCACACGTTTACCTCAACGGCCTATCTCACGAACGAATTGTGGAAACGCAGGCGTACACGGTGCGTACCATCTTGCACATTCATATGAATGACGATTTCCCGTCGTAGAAGGGGTTAACATGCATGATGAATAATACTTCGTGAAATTTCATCTCGATGCGTGGACGTGAAATTCAAACCGGTGAACTTGATGGAAGGTGAATTCCGTTCCTCGGGGAGAACAAGATGGAATCATTTGTGTTTACCGCTTCTCTGATATAATCAATAAATTGCCCACGCTACTATAACGGTTACTTACCTTATGAGTTCATATACTGCTGGGAATTCCAGTCACAAGATCAACAGCCGACCCGCTCTTGCATTTTCTGAGAGAATAATGGTGATGAGGTTTTGCAAAACGGTTTGTTGCGAGTCCGGGGAGAAGCGCGTGAAGAATTTGTGTCTGATCGTGGTTGATTGCCTGTGCTGTATGAGTACTGTACCGGTATTATATAACTAAGCTCTGAACCTTGGATGTGAATATTGCGTCCACAGTCTCACATGGAATGGATTGCTTCTTCTACAGCTGTAAATGATCAATATCTGAGCGTTCACTTTCTTCTTTTTTTGTCGAAAAAAGGAGAATTTTATTTATTTATTTATTCAATAATATCTTAATTTTCCTCGTATAATAAACCCACGAATGAGAGTAAATCGGTGAACAAAGACACTCGGATACACTTCATCTTCCCTACCCATAGCTCGATTATCTTGCCGTTTTCAATACCTGTAATTGCATGCTAATCACGTAATCCTTTTCGTTCACAGTTCGAGCGCTTCGTGGCGAATGTGGGCGGAGTGTGGGGATTGTTTGCCGGTGCTTCTTTGATCACCTTCGTGGAAATTTTTGAGTTTTTCTTCGACACGTTCGTGTGGTTATTTGCGTGTCTGTTCATTCGTATTCGAAAGCGGGAACTGAACAAGCGCAGTCGTGATAATGTCGTGTCATCGAATGATAATCAAATTCAAGGCAATGTTAATGCCGCTTTTGATCCGGCGGATGAGAATCGGATGCGCAGGAATAAGTTGGGTGAGCAAATTCTCGAAGTTTGTCATCTTCAGGATTTGAAATGATTTTAGTAAAAGCTGCCGATTTTGTCTTCTTTTTTTTCGGGAGTATTCTTTAAGGATAATCAATGTCTTCAGTGAAGGAGTATCATATCACGCTGAACAAGAGTGAGAGATCCGTGAAATCTGAGTCAAGGTGCTTTTCTCACACCGAATGCTTCTCTCATCCTGTCACCCGTGCAACAACACTGCACCAATTCGAAGTTCCCGATTTGAATACCTCATTTCTCCTCAAGAAATAACGACCAGCGTAGCTTGAGAGGCAGCGTAATATAA
>CAJPEX010002335.1:0-28323 GCA_905338405.1 Notodromas monacha
CTCTTGCGAAAAAGAACTTCAATTCTTACCTTCAATTCAATCACTTCTTTTTTCTAACTTTCCATCCATTCTATATCACATTTTCAGCTTTGTGAGTTTGTCTATTCGACATCTCTTTTTCTCACAAATATACAGTAAATGTTTTTCAAAAAAATAAACCGGAATGAATGCTTGGTCTGAATGTTGGAGTCATTCTTAATAAACATGCTGACAGCAGTGACATCTACAACCTTGAAGTGTTATTGACCGCAAGATTTCCATGCTTTTTGTTATGCAATATTCTTATGAGAAAAACTGATAAAATTGCAAATTATTGCCAGGTTTTACAAGAATGTCCTGAAAATCGTGAATTTTGATGGAAAATCTCTATGAAGTTTACAAATCACAAACTTTTATTTAGTGACTCCAACCGTGCATTTTAAATGCCTTTGTATTCTTCTCCAGGTGCAAAAAATCTGAAAAGTTTACAAACATTTTGAGGAATGCAACAAAATACAGCCAGACATCTCTCATTTGAAGTCAAAGAGACCCAAAATCATTTCAGAGTTTCCAAGTAACGAAAACGAGCATTTTTTTTCTGGAAAATAAAGTCCAGAAAATTGACAAAGTCTTTGTTGGTCTTTTGTTCCTTTAAAGTTTAAGCATTTGAAGGAAAAAATTCATTAACAGGATGCTCAACTCGAATAATTTGTCATTCGCTCAATTTTCCACTCAATTTTTGTTGAGAAGCATTTACTGCATTGGTATTTTTATTGCTCTTCCAATTCTTGGGTCCGTATAGAATGATAACCAGAAGGCATAAAGAAATTTGAGTTATAAAGGTTTGAGGAAGTTTTCTTTCGGGTTAAGGAGATTTAGATACCACGGTTCTGAAAAGGACTTCAGATAGTGACTAAATAGAACCAAAATATTGACACAAAAGAAAGTTTCCGACTTGAAAAGGTTCGAGAGATAAGCAAGAGATCATAATTTTACATGCATCTCACAGCAAAAAAGATCTTCCTTCGTACAAAAAAAAAAGTTCCATCATTAAATTTACAAAAATGCGTGAAAAAGCCCAAGAGTTTTTAAGCTTTTTTTATAAAGCGGCACTTTCTTATATTTATTTACCGTGGTTTCCTCTTTAAGCAACCCGAGTCTCCTCTTTTACCGAAAACCCGGAATACCCGGAATAACTGCGAGTCTGTCAAGTCCCGTGTCTTTATGTTCGACTCCTCTTCACCGCCGCCCGTTTCGTGTTGGAAAGATTTACAAGCGATAAGGAACGCTTTTTCTAGAACATGCTCATAACTTGTCTAGGGGCCAAGAAGGCATTTCCAGGGGGTTTGAGCCACTGCAAAGCTCCTGTCTTCTTTTGAGTGATCTCACGTCCGTGGTGGTTATTGAAAACAAAAGTAAAGGAAGAGCAAAAAACCTGAAGAAAATTGCTCTCTCACTAGTTGTAAGTACAGGTGAACCTTGATAACTGGAATCTCCCCAAGTCAAATACCGCCCTAAGTTGAATTTTTTTTCAGATCCTCATCTGAATCCCCTTAGAAATAATGCATTAAAAACCTCCCTGAGTCAAAGGCTTTCCCCCTCAAACCTCTGTAAATTAAATTTTCTGTGGCCTGTTGGCTAGTATTTTATTTACGCAAGAAATAAATAAAACAGTTTTTTTTTAAAATGAAGTGCAAGACTTGATTGGATAAATGAACCCCAGCCTAAAAGTTCAGCATCCTTTCAACGCATTAAAGAAGCAATTTAAGCACCAGAATACCCCCATTTACAATTTTTGTCAATTTCTCCATGTTTCCCAAAAAAAGAGCCTTGTATTGTAGCTCAAACCTCTATAATTTAAAACCTTTCAAAGTCAATTTTTTTGCTGGGCACACAAAATACGATAAAAAAATGAAGGAACATAATTCTATTTTCACGCATGCAATTCATTGAGAAACTAAAAAAAAATTGCCACAGACGCACTTTAAAACAAACAACGATAATGAAGTTTATTGAAGGAAAATTTAAACTAAATCTGCTTCTTGAAGATTTTCTCTCATCTATTTCTGTTGCCACTGGTATTCTAAATTGCCAAATAAACAATAAATATGGGATTACTGTATCATGCTCAAGTCTTCTATAGATTGTCTTGCTTCATTGACTTAAATCATAAATGGAAGATTTGTAAATTTTCATTTCCTGGAATAATTCCCCGTTAAAATGTGCCATGGTTAAAAAAAAAACATTTTGCATGGTTCACACTTTTTATAGTGCCAATGAAAATAATTCAAAGCGTTTTTATTCTGTGCCAGACATCGAACCATGATTTCATTAATTTTTTTCGAAAAAGAATATGGGGTATTTGCTTCGTTCTGTTTCGTGAACTGGATGCAGAACATTTCTGTCCTCTTTCTTCTTTTCCACGAAAAAAAATCCAGTTACTGTGGCATTTTTTTGTGTGTCTCGTGGGGCCACAATAAATCTGTCACTGGATGCCACCCTGTGGTTGGTGTTTTCATTTTTGCCTTGTAAAACAGTTCCGACGGAGCAAATAGAAAAACACACAAAAAAAATAAATAAAAACTTCACACGACTCCCGGCAGGGTTACGAGACTGGCGAAATGAATGTCGAGACAGCTTCGTTCTGCCCCCCTTTTTTCCTTTCGGAAAACCGTAGGTATATACTACTGTTATTTTCATTTTATTTATGTGTAAAATCTGAGATGAATGGTTTTATTTTTTTATTTCCTTTTTTTCCATTTGGTGAATGGAGAGCCAGGGGGATTCGCGTTGGCCATTTGCGTCGCGTTTTACGGGGTTGTTAATGACGCCGGGAGTGTGTTGAGCAGATGCTGGGGTTCTTCAGTCATTTCGGGGTGTGTTTGAAGCCAGAGGTTCACATTCTGAAAGCTTTTCACTCTTTCCATTTCTTTCTGGTCTTNGCCATTTGCGTCGCGTTTTACGGGGTTGTTAATGACGCCGGGAGTGTGTTGAGCAGATGCTGGGGTTCTTCAGTCATTTCGGGGTGTGTTTGAAGCCAGAGGTTCACATTCTGAAAGCTTTTCACTCTTTCCATTTCTTTCTGGTCTTTGTAAAAAAAAAAAATGTGTAGAAAAGTAATGGAAGGTTTTTTTTTAGGTGAACGCGATCGTCAACCAGAAGTTCGCCTACCGGTTGTTATAATTTTCTTTTTCTTGCGCCTGGAGAAAAAAATTTTGTGAGTCGAAAAAGGCTTTTGTCGCATGGAAAAAAATTCACCAAAGCCACTTGTAGGTGTTGTCCTATTTTTGTTTTCATTCCCCAGTATTTTCCGTTCGAACATGAGCAAACATTGCAGCTCAAGTCAATTCAATTGTTCTTCTTGAAAAGATTACAGAATTAAAGACAGGTGAATGGTCAGAAAATTGAAATAATTATTATTATAATTATTAATATGAAGAAGCTTGCACTCATTGAAACTTCAGGAAAGTGGTTCTTGAAAATGCTGAGAGGAAAATCATTCCTATCCGTGAGTACTTGTCTGAAAAGCGAAGATCTTGAGAAAATTTATCCTAGGATCTCGACCTGGGTGACTTATTATTTTTCCGAAGCTTTGTAATAAAATCTGTAGAATTACGATTCAATGCAGGAATATGTCAGATGACCAGTTGTATTTCATGGATTGTATTATCTTTTATTTTTGTTATCAATTTGTGCTCTGTTTCCTGCTCTGAAGTGATTAAATGTCATTGAATGGATTTGGGTTGGGTGGGGACAAGGGTTCGGTTGTGGAAATCTTGATTGAACCTCGTGAACGCTGAAAATCAGCAAATAAAGTGTTCTGTTCATTCATTCAAGGTTTCAAATTATGAAAATAAAGTTCGTTTTTCCTTGAAACTTTCTCAGAATTACAGTTGATTCAGGTCTGAAACCAATAATTCGGTTTTGGTTGAGAAAATTTAGGATTTCAAATATTTTTTCGGAACCTGGAAATTGTTTCCGACGAGCAGAATTTAATGCCAAATTCTGGGTCATTTCTGCAGCTTCTTCCCTCAATATTTGAAATACGCCAAAAATACCGGGTATTTTTCAACAGCACAGTTAAATTTTCCACTGCCCCTTATAAACGACTTATAAACTTGAAGGTCGAAAAATAAAAACTCAACTTGAGAATACGATGCGATATTTCGCAATTGCCGTTATTACTCTCCAACCAAACAATGAAAAACACCTGATTCGAGAAAAAAGTCGACTTCTCCACAGAAGAATCCCCATGTTATCATAGCTCTACGTATAGTTATGTAAGCACTAGCATTGGAACCTAAGTTTAGTTAAAGCAGCTCAAAGCTGTTTTCTTTTATTGGTTCATAACGAGTTCTTCAGCCTGAAACAAGGCCTAAATTCCGAATGTACAGTATATTATTCTTTATACAGTATTTGGAATTGGATTGGAGCTTTAAAAAAAAAATTCCAGGATGAAGTTCGAATGATGAAGACAACATTCCTCGAGGATGTGGGACGACTTCGAAGCGAGGTCATCAAATTTATTTTTTCACCCTCGGAAAAAAAAATAATTCCGCGGTGACATTTTTGGGTTTAGTGCGCCCGAGTTGCGCAATAATTACCTTGACCCTAAATACAGTGGCAGTAATTTGAATGCAAATTCGTGAATTTTTAAATTTCATGTAGGAAGGCTTGGAATGGACTCTCATGAAAAAAAACTAAAGCGAAGGGTTCTTATATCAAGAAGACCAAACAAAGCAAGCGTCATTTAAATCGTAACCCAGTGCAATAATGTTACTTGGAACTTGTTTTCCCCATAAAAAGTCAACTCCCACGTAAATAACAGGAGCATTCTTTATTCATCAAGAAAGAAAATTGCTCTTGCTTAATGCTTATGTTCTAGATGCAGAATTTCATAACTCCTGAACAACACTTTTTGGATTTTATTTAAAATTACAGTTGAACCTTTCTCAGTCAAATTTCAAGGGACCATGAAAAAAATTCGATTTAGGGAGGTTTTTGAATAGGAAATTAAGCATTTATTTGCAGGAAACATGCAAAAATTTCAGGAAATTGTAAATGGTGATATTCTGGGCCTTTGAAATTACTTCTTAAATGAGTTATTACAGAATGTTGAACTTGAAGGCAGGGCTTAATTTGCCCAATTAATCTGGCACGTCATTTCAAAACACATTGAGTTACTTGTTTTATTGCTTTTATCTTTCATGTTAAGTATCAAGAAAGTAATAGCCAAAAGTCTGCAGAAAAGTTGACTAAAGGAGGTTTGAGAGAAGAAGACCTTGAGTTAGGGAGGTTTCAAATACTGTACATTGTTTCTAAGAGAATTCAGACAGGGATTTGAGGTTCAACTTATCAAGGTTTCACTGGATAGACCTAACCTAGAATTTAAACTACAAAAAGGGGGTTGAAAAAGATGGAAAACACAAAAGAAAATATTATATCACAACATGGGATTTTTAACCAATTTCAACAGACAATTCAAAATATGGAAAAAATGGAACACCTGCATTAAATTCGACTAGGATTCAAATCAAAATTTCAAATTTGATGTATTTTACTTTCAAAATATTTCAATTGTCAGTTGCTAAAACTGGGGTGCACATCTTACTTGAGGGAAATTTTACTCCAGATATCAGGTTGAAAAATGCAGGTCCATGTCATAGAGTTCCCCGTATACCTTTAGTTCTTGTCAACCCGGGGTTCTACACCTGTATTAACCCCGAACTTGTAATAACAGGGATAACAACCCCTGACTCCCCACGTTGGTATTTATTTATTAATGTTTCATAGAATAAACTGCCTGGCATCCCTGAAACTGGTGCTGAGGCTTTTATAGAGCCCAGCACCAAAGAACTTGTCCCCAAGAACCTTCAAAACTTATATGTACAAAATTGCTGCACATCATCTTTGAATTTGACTTGAATGGCCAATCAGAAAGCAAGGAGCAAAGAATCCCAACCTTCCCCAAGAACAAGTTTAACCCAACCCTTCCTGGAGAAGGCTTAAAAAAGCTGCAAAAACTTGAAATCAATAGCACATTCTCATTTGGAATCTCATCCCCATTCTTAGCTTCCACTACTTAAATCAATTCTCTGAGAAATTGGGTGAACTATTATGTGCATGTATTTTTCTTGAAGAAGATGCTGAGTTGATTCTTTTGGGTCATGAATAGAAATGAATTTCTACGAAGAGGTTCCTAACCAGTCCCAAGCTGAATGTGCTGTTTTATTCATAAATTATCTTTCTTTGGGAAAATCCTTAATGCCTATGTTGGGATTGTCTGCATGCTGGATCACATTGCCCTACTGACTTCAATGGAAACATATTCAATTGGTTCTCCTGTTCATAAAAAAATAATTATGTTTCCAAAAAATTGAATAAAACTTTCTTCTCAACTTAAAGATACATAAATTACATGAATATTGAAGAAAGCCACAAAGAATTTCATATTTTGGCATTGGAAGGAGAAAAGAACAAGAACAAGTCATATTGCACCCACATCATGGGAAAACTCTCAAGAAAGCACAAAAATTAGCTTGTTTTTAATTCTATGAATCCGGGTATTTTTTAAATGAATTTTATTTTTACGCTGTGGATATAAGCAGCTAACTTTTTGAAAAGATACAACATTTTTAGAGGTAATTCTCACAGTATTACTTAGCAATCTTGGAAAAGTGTTCATATCTAGAGACAATATTCTCGGGATGTTGGGACAGATATTTTTGTTTTTTTTCAAGCGTCATAAATCAGCCAGATAAAATATTGCAACCAAAGACTCCTTGGTCTTGAGGAAGATTACTTGTTGACATCCTTTTCTTCTTCCTCTTCTGTCATCATGAAAAGGTCATTTCACTCCTTGATGCTAATCCATCATCACAATGACTGGGATGCTTTCATGAAAAAAAAATTATAAAAACCTGTTCTTCTATCTTCCAATGACACCCCATGGGGGGGGGGGGGGAAATGAAGTAGAATTACAGCCCGGAATAACGGTTGGATTTCACTTGGTCCGCGAGAATCGTGTCACGTATTTCACACGAAATCACAGTATCGCGAATTTTTGTAACGCAATTTTCTCCTCCGCCCTGAGGCGCGGTTACAGTTGGCCAGAATACCCGCCTGTTGCCTTTTTTTTTTCAACAAAAAATAAAACAACAAAAAACAAGGATGTGATACACATTTTCATTCACTCATCGTCACTCGCCATAAAAGGGACGAGTGGAGGTAATTCGTACGAGCGATCATACACTGTACTCATTTATTTTCCGTTGGCAAGTTTCAAGAACTCGACAAAAATCAATCCATCACGTTTCGTGCGAACATTATCCACGATACTCTATCTTTTACGCTTCCCCGCATTTGTCGAATTTGAGACGAATTTCATTGAGAAAAACGAGAGGAAAAACACAGGGCGCACGTGGGAATAAGACCTATGATCCAGTTTGAATTTTCATTAAAAAAAAAGTAAGATAAATATTCGACCATACATGTTGAAAGTACCATGAGATAATGCTAGAGGCGCCACTAGGTTAATTTTAATTAGTGTCTTATTAATTGAGACGCAAGTAGATACATTTTTATAGAAGTCAACCAAAACATGCTAGATTATTGTCCCAATGACGCGTGGCTTTAAATAACTATAGCAAACAGTCAGGTAAACAATTTTCAACTTGATTATGCCAAAAAAGACTTTTCTGAACTTTTGTAATGCATTTTGGCGTAATTCAGGCTCAAAATTGGACCAAGAACTTCAAGTAATTGAATTGTGCACCAAGCAATCAAATACTCGAGTCATGATTCATTATTTACTCAATATTTCAGCACTCAATTTTCTTGACCAATTCGGTCAACTCCTGAAGACGTGTTAGACACAAAAATGAATTAATGCAACACCATTGAAATAGAGGTTCTTTAAAAAGAAAATCTCCCAGTTCGTCCAAGGAAATTAACTACTCTGTAATTAAGACTCAGCTTTCAAAAAAAGGGTAGATGTCACTAGTAGTCCTCAAACAAAAATTTTGTTCCAATCTGAGTCATCCCATGTTTATCCCTCTAATTCTGGATAATAAAGGCATGTCTATTAATATAAGAACAATGGAAAGTTAGAGGTTTCCATTGACAGTTGCACTGTAATAACTGAAACCTGTGTAAGCCAAATATCTTCCAATCTCAAATATGTTTTCAATAAGTCCCTGACTGATTTTCGTGAGATCAATACATTAAAAACCTACCGAAGTCAAAGGCTTTCCTCCTCTACCCTCCATAACTTATTGCATTTCCTGCCTATTATTTTATGGACCCAGGAAAGAGAATATTAATAAAAAATGTAACTAATGCGTTTTGAAAGGAAGCAAGAGACCATTTGGGTAAAGGAACGCTTGCCTCAAAGTTCAGCATATTGTCAACTCATTTGAGAAGCATTTTAAGGCCCAAAGTATCACCAAATACAATTTCATGCAATTTTCCCCCATTTTCCACAACAAAAAATTGCTTGTTCCCCTACACATGGAAATTTCTCCAATAACTGAAATTTTTTTTACTAAACCGTTGAAATTTGACTCAAAGCGATTCAATATACAACTACAGTACAATATATGTTGACCTCAATTGAGCTTGTTTTCATTTTTCACAAAATGTGATCTTGCAAATTCACTTCAAAATATATTCACCAAACACTTTTTTCAATCCTGGATTTTCCACTTGACACTATTAATTTTTTTTGGGACACCAGAAGCACTCTTAAAACACACCACCATTAAACATTCACTGCAATATTGTCAATTTTTCCACGTAAATATAAAAAACAATATCACTGTATTGGAACACAAAAACAGCACCACAATGTGTGAATAATTACCCTGAAATTAATTCCAGGTGGACTCCCTCGACAACAAAATTCAAATAGGACCAGAAAAAATTTTTTTTTTTTAGATGTATACATAGAGAACCCCTATAACTTGGGGAACTAACCTCACATGAGATCAACAAAAATGCGTTATACAGAGGACATTGTTGTAGCGTGAGTCCACCGGTATAGTCAGGGAATTGGGGACTATGACTCCTCACAATGCTAAAAAAAAAAATAATAATGATCACAGGTGAGTGGGAAAAAACGGCGTCCCTCCAATGGGACCGCCCGACCTGGACGCCGGTCCGCCGCCGACTGACTGCCCGCCACACGCTGCCTGGTTTTTACCTGTGTCCGAGGTCCTACACCGGTTGTCCGTCGTTTACTGCTCAGTCAGCATGAGTGCTCTGGTGGTGTCTTAACTTTTTCTTTTTTTGAATTAATATTAGTAGACAGACACAACTCCAGTGTCCCGTGCTGGTACCAAATACGTTTTGCTGCTGCCACACGGACGGGACCACTCCCAAAATTCTGCGCCACCACAGCATATATAATGCGCACCCACTTCCTTTTTATTTTTATAATTGCTGTGCAAATTCCTGACGTGATTATATTTTTTGTTTTCGGCTAAAGATACAGCTGACATATTTGCAGACGAGGAACCGTCGAAAATAAGGTATACATTTGAACCTCACTCATTTCAATTTGAAGAGAAACCAAATTAAGTTCCGTTTTGGGAGTTCCTGAGTTTGAAGAAAATGGCTTGAAATGTATAAGTTAATCAATTTAAATCATTTTCTTGCAAAAAGATTCATCATTCTAAGATGCACAGCTTTCATGGATTTGGCAAAACCCTTATGTGAGAAGCATTGAAATAAATACTGGCACATATTTTGGATCTTGTGTTATTAAACTAGCCCTGCTCAATATTACAAAGGGCATGGGAAATTTGAATGAGGGAAGCCAGAGCCAATTTTTTTCTTCACTTATGGAGGTTTGAAATGCATTGGCATTGAATGAACTGGCCAGGGATTTTGTGGAAATTGGAGGTACAGATATTTTTGAATAAAAAAGAAACTGAACTGCATTTTTGCTGTCTAATTTTTCTGCAGTTTTGGAAAACTCTGGGAAGAATGAATCCCTTTTTCTTTCAATGAATATTCAGTGTTAATCATATGCAAGAAAAAGTTCTACCCAGCAAGGAATTTTTTTCAGTTGAAGTCAAATTTTGGACTTCATCCTTCCTCAGGCTTTGGATCTAAAATAAAATATTTCTTTTAGAGCTCATGGACACACAAATTTGATTGCTCAATTCAAAAGAAATTCACTTTTTAAATTTGTGTGATTCAAAGTAATATCATTATGCTATTAAAAATATGGTATACAGGTGGTACCTTGCAATTTGACCCTAATCCATTGCCAAACTAGGTTAAAATTGCAACGCAGTCAAATTGCAAGACACTGTCGAATTCAAAATATAAGTACAAAAATGGAAAAAGCAGGTCAAATTGTGGGTCAAGGGTTGAATTGCAAGTAAACTGTGGTGGGTCCTTAGACCACACAACAAAGATTTGGTTTATAGTGAAATAAACTCAGTAAGCACAGTTGGCCATTTGCGGCCTGAGGATTCCAAACTCCTCAACATCTGTTTATAACTCAAAGTCCAAGTCCACAATTATTTTCCAACCAAACTCCCTGCNCTTTGGATCTAAAATAAAATATTTCTTTTAGAGCTCATGGACACACAAATTTGATTGCTCAATTCAAAAGAAATTCACTTTTTAAATTTGTGTGATTCAAAGTAATATCATTATGCTATTAAAAATACGGTATACAGGTGGTACCTTGCAATTTGACCCTAATCCATTGCCAAACTAGGTTAAAATTGCAACGCAGTCAAATTGCAAGACACTGTCAAATTCAAAATATAAGTACAAAAATGGAAAAAGCAGGTCAAATTGTGGGGCAAGGGTTGAATTGCAAGTAAACTGTGGTGGGTCCTTAGACCACACAACAAAGATTTGGTTTATAGTGAAATAAACTCAGTAAGCACAATTGGCCATTTGCGGCCTGAGGATTCCAAACTCCTCAACATCTGTTCAAGTAATAATAACTCGAAGTCTAAGTCCACAAATATTTTCCAACCAAACTCCCTGCAAATTTAACCATTGATTTGCAGAACAGTTGAATTGCAGGAGGTCAAATTGCAAGCGTGCCATCTGAGCTCAGCTCAAAGCTTGTGTTCAGGCATTCCTTTTGATTAGCAATGGAAAACTGAATAAACTTGATGTATTACAGTATTTCTGATTTGTTGAAAAATGGACCCTCAGGCAAGATATAAAATTATGCGTGCTTTCAATAACAGCCAAGAATGCAATCATTGAAAATTTAAAATAGTCTCACAAATTGGAAAGATTTGCAAGAACTTTATGCCCTAACCTTGAAGCCAAAAGAAAACAAAATTAATTTTCGATCAAAGGATTAAGAAACCTGGAGTTGGTCAAGTCGCCTAGATGAGACTCATTCCAGCAACAGCAGAGAGAGAGAGAGAGAGATCACTCATCATCAGAAAAGATCAAAAGTCATTACGCAGTTGGTAACACTATTTCGAGACACGCTTCATTACGAATGCGCACTAATTAAACCCTATAATTAAATTCATCCCGACCCCCGATTCATCCCCGCCATATTTTCAATACTACAGCGCGCGACTTGGTATACTAATCGTGACATTCGCAGGACGGAATGGCCGATAAGTCAAGATTTTTCTACTTTTATATTCTATCTTCTTTTTTTTCAAGTTTTGCAGTGAGCAGATGACGGACTGTAGGAGGACAGGTGCAAGTATGAGCACCTGTCCTCCCAATAATCAAAGCGCATCTCACAACACTACATCCTGTCCAGATAAGGGAGTTTAATTGGGCACCCGTTCATTCGCCGACTTCCCCCCTGAACAAAAGCCAGGTTCAGGAAAAATGAAATCCCGATGTTCAAGCAGCAGCTGTGAGGAACATTTCTTCAACAGCAAAAAAAAATATATATAATTGAAGGGGGGAGAGAAGGGAGGAAATCATACGGAAGACAGGTCGATGATTTCTTCCCTTCCATTCATCTGATGAAAATTTTTGAGTTTCAGGAGCACATTTAATTTTTGAGAAAATACATAGTCAGTACTGAAATTCAATGAAGAGACACTTTTGGAACTCTTAAAGGATCAAGAAAAATGTTTGGCCTTATATGATTTCTCATCAAAGATTCTCTCTAAATTGTTCATTGAACTAAAACTCATACAGAAAAAGGCTGAAGACCTTGTGCTTTAAATAAACTTTTACTGCTGCTTTGTCTTCAATATTGGGGATGGGTGGGTGTATGCAACATACGCGTAGGATGTCCAGTTTTTTATTTTTTAGAGTGCGTTCTCTTTTGTTTTTGTCATTGGTTTATGCTTTGTTTCATGCTTTTAAGTGATTGAATGTATTTTGGGGGAGTTGGGTTGGGTGGGGAGGGGGTTTGGATGCCGGAGTTTTGGTTGTACCTTGTGAATGCTGAAAAGCGGCAAATAAAGTTTTCTGTTCATTCATTCATTCACATAGTCAGTCAGCAGTCAGACATGCATAGGTGATAGGAAACAATGACTGATATATTTTTTTAATAAATCTGGAATTTTAATCTAAAATTGAAAAAAATTAAACAATTCATTGCACTTGAAAATTGATAACTCAAACCTCATCCTCAAATGAAATTTTGGTTGAAGTAAGAAATAATGGGGGCACCACCCAACAATAAACTCAGAGAGCCCCAGAAAATCTTTGAAAATTGAATTCCCATATAGAAACAATTTGTTAAAAACCTTCAAAACTCAGGAGGCCTTCTGGCTATTATTTTTCTTGACACAGGAAAGAGAAAAAGAAATCAAAATATAACTCTATGCACTCTGAAAGAAAGTAAAAGACCAATCTGGCACATGAACCCTTGTCTCCAAGATCAGCATTCTGTCAACTCATTTATGAAGCAATTCAGGGTCCATAATATCACCAATTAAAATTTCCTGGAATTCTTCTTTCTCTTCCCCAACAAAAATTTTTGCTTCCCCAACTGGAAACCTCTGTATAACTTAACTTTTTCTGCTGGTCTTTGAAGTTTGACTATACCTTAATCTGATGAAGGGCATTGTTCTCAAGAAAATTGAAAGCAAAACATGAACTATTCCAGAAAAGTTTTAATCCATCATCAACTCAAAAAAAGAAATTGTAGATCACTGCTTTTATTGATTCCAAATCTGTCATGAACCTCGCCATTCACAATATTCTCAGCAAATAGAATATATTCATGTCATCTCAAAAATAATTTCTTGGCCACAAAAACGACCCATTCGTCCATCCCGAAACACGCGCATTTTCTGGTTTTTTTGGGGAGGAAAGATTCGAAATAAAATGTCAAAAGCATTGAGAAGGAAGATAATTTGAATCTCATTGTCTTCGTTCTGTCGTTGTTTTTCCAAGAAAGGCTGATTCACGCCAATCTTTTTTTTTTTTTTTTTACGTTGACAAAAACGAAGGTCGAAAGCGAACTGCTCCTCATTACTACTATACTGTCTTATTATTAATATTATTAGAATTGGACAAAATCAACAGGATAAATCGTTTAATGCTCCAAAAGCCGACTCAGTACAGGTTGTTAAACCTGTTCAGGATAAAAGAAATTTCCTCACTGCAATGAATAATGAGCGGATTATTCCTTTCCGAGGCTGGCAAACACCAACAAATGAAACCTTTTGGTTCTTTTGTCAAAACAAGATAACGAGTGAAATCACTCGCCAATTTCATTGTTTATTTGGCCGGTAACCTTTCCATTCCTCGTAAGTTTTATTCCTGTTCATGATTTTTGTCCAGCATTTAAACTTAAGTGCTTCGTATTAAAACAGTTGAAGAAAAAATAAATAAATCACCTCGTTTTTAAATTCAAGGGCAGGTTAAATGATCTTGCAACTGACTGCGAATCAATTCACGTGAAATAATAAATTCATTCACGCACCTAAAAATCCGTAGAGCAAAATTAAAATCATCTTTTTCAAATATTCAAATTACTTTCCACGTACTGATTCTGAAATGTACTCAGCTGAATTCGTGATACAAAATAAAACTCACCACTGACAAAATGTGAGTGAGTTTGTCCGATGCTCGTTTGCTCCTTGTGAAGATTTTATGAACCGTCAAACCTGAAAGAAAAAAAAATCAATTTGAACATTGGTCAAAAAAATGGTCAATTTTCAACTCGTAACTAAAGCTTCGTGCATAAATAATCATGGCGAGTGAAAGACTTTCATGTACTGACTATAGCCCCGGAAAAAGTTGCGCAGAAAAATCCGCGAGTTCCCTACACTACACAGGGAATGCAAAAATAATGGCACACCAGGAATGCGTGGCAAAACGGCTCCCCCCTTTCTGCACTTCATTTATTTCCCGTACATAACGACAAGCACCTCAAGAAGTGGGGAAGGGTGTAACCCGACTCTTGGAAAAGAGCGGAGAAAAAATAAATTCATGGGTCACCGACAAAGGAACCCATTTCCTCGGGCCCCCGTCAGAAAAATATCCCACCCCGAAGGCCGAATGGCAACAATTCTGCACATATGCAAGAGGGGAAACTCAACTGAAAAAAAAAAATGTTTTGCACGCCAACAAAGAAGCACTCACTATATATATATATCTATGTATACAGTACGTGTCTCGAATTCCACAAGCAAGTTTTGTCGTGAAACCCGGCCTTGGTTCTGAGATTTCTTGCTCCTTATTATTGGAATTCCAGGAAGTTACAAATGAATGAGTACGAAATACTTGTAAAAATATTCACCAATACGAATTTAAAATCAAAAGCTTTACGCTTGTAAGGAAACACGTTTGAAACCCTTCATCAAGAACCCGGATACGTGGCATGATTAAAGGTTATTCTGCATTTAATTTAATTATTTTTCAGAATTCAAGCAGGTCGAAGATTTCAGATTTTCACCGATTAGATGGAATTGAAGGTTTCTTTGCTGAAATCTTGGATAACCTGAGTTTTGGTTGAGATCTGCGACGAATAAGGGTCAGAAGACTTGCGTAAGTTTTGCCTAGATATTGTTAAAGATTTACGCCGGCTGTCCTCAACTCTTTGATTTTTTCTACCATGGAGTAGGTGTCGCCCCTGCGCCATCCCTAATCAGAGCTACTTCAAAATGGAATTTAGGATTGTATCACTTGTCCAATCTAGCACAGGGATGACACGACCATTTTCTTCTTCCCCCTAAGTGCCATTGGCTTTTAAATGAAAATTGCATGCATCAAAAAAATGTTTGACTTAACCTGAACAACATCTGAGCTGGTGAATGTAGTTTGTCTTTTAACTTCCACAGGTGTTGCCCAGGAATGCCCATACTACAAGAAATTATAACTGTCAAATTCGGATACCAATCTTACAAAAAGGCTCATATTGTACAAACTCACAGTCACAGTTGAGGAAATGTATGGGCATTAACATCAGAAATACGATTTCAACACAAGTAGTCTTGTTAATCAATTCTCAAACCAGATCTGATTTGCTTCTTTTAGGATATTTTTGATCATGTTCACCCAAAAATTTGGCACTCGCACAATCAATTTTGAAGTTTGATCAAATCACCATGCTGATGACAACAATTATCAAAATGATGATTATGGTCTTAATGATTGTCATGGCCTTTTGAAATTACCGTAATTTCCACAAGATACTGCTCTCATTTGCTCATTGAATCCATCAATTACTTCCCTTCCCAAAGATCAGAATATTTCTTGAGCTTTTCAATCATCAATGACAATCACCTTGGGGAATTAGGGCACATGCTTTTTGTGCACTCGTTCAAGAACGCTAAATTTCCCATAACATGGAACATGATCTATTTGTAAAAAAAAAATTGACTTTTGGCTGTATTTATTCAAGTACACAGGGCACTTTTTTTTTAAAGAATTGAAAGAAAAGAGAGGGTGCACATCATATGCAGGTCTAACATAAAAATTCAATGTTCTGTTCATGTGATCATTTCATATTTGAATACAACAGGGAACGTTTAACCAATTCCAACTGATATTTTCAAAAACCAGAGACTAAAAATTAAAATCCAATTTTAGTACTGTATCTGTCAAAATTTAAAGACTGATGCATTTTATTTTGAAAACATTGCAATATCCTGTCTGTAAAAATGGATGGAATGAGTGCCTTACTCAAGGGCACCTGGTTACTCAAGGAAATGCGGTAATTAAAAGACATGTTTTACCCACAACAGGAACAAGACCACCATGGCATAGCCAGTAAAATGAACAGAAAGGATAGTGCTGTGCAAAATCAGAAAAAAAGAAGAGAAGGTCCTGCTGTGGAGGGGGGTTTCTTTATTTTTCGTTTTTTTTCTTGGGGTGATTGATAGCAATCTGGAAGGAGTGGCAATAATGGGGTCCAGTCTGAGCAAACACCAGCAGCAGGCACTGAAAAAGTCCTGGGCGTCTGTCCAGCCCAGGGCCCTGGTCATGGGCAGGTCCACCTTTGTGGAAGTCCTGAGCAAGTACCCAGAGTACAAGGCGAGGTTCCCCAGGCTCAAGGATGTGCCCGGCGACCAGCTGCAGGGAAACAAGGCCCTGGACATTCACGTCATCTTGTTCACCCAGGTATAACTTACTGGTTCTCATTTTTTATTTTATTTTATTTCCTCCGCATTATTATTATTTTTTTTATCAATATGACTTGAGAAATCGTGGACCAGAAAAGGGACATGTTTCCGAGGTTCTTCGTATTTGTTTTGTTTTTAAATACTTTTTGAAGTTGAGAAGTGATTCTTGCCAAGTCATTATCGCACTGACCTTGGGTGGGATTATTCGCGCGCCGTTGTGAATGCGGGACTGAAATTTGTGAAGATGCTCTTGACAAGCAATTTTTGGTGTGCAAAAATTATGACCTGTGGACAATTGGATCTGACATGCACTTTTCTGACAGTCTTCAGCAGGAGAATCTGGAAATGTAGAGGGTAAACTGAAAAAAATAACTTGAGACAGTTATAGAATTTTGCAATACAGATAAAGTTTGGGCAAATTTCCAGATATGGTGGATTTGCAGTTGGACCTCAATGACTTTAATTAACTCAAGTCAAATACCTCTGTAAGTCAAATTTTTTCAAGCCCGTGCCTGAATGCCCTATTAATAAGCCAAATCGTATACCTACTTAACTAAAAGGTTTTCCTCCTCAAGCCTCTATAAATTATAATTTTCTTGAGGCCTTTAGGCTATTATTTTATTGACACAGGAAAGAGAGGAATAAATAAAAATGGAACTGGATGAATTTTGAAAGAGAGCAAAATGCAAATGAACCCTTGACTCCAAGTTCTGTATCCTGTCAACCCATTCAAGAAGCAATTCAAGGCCCTGAATATCAACAATTAAAATGTTTTTCCAAATTCTTCTTTCTCCACACACCCAAAATTCTTTTTCCCCCAACTGAAAACCTCCATAAATCAAATAGTTGATACTAAACTGTACCATGATGAAAACAGTACCACAATATCAACAGATTAAAATTTCCTGCAATTCTTCTCCCTTTCCCCTTGAAAAAATTCCCGGTTCCCAAAAACTGGAAACCTCCCAGCAAACTGGAATTATTATTTCGTCTTTTTTTTGCTTGCTAGAAGTTTGCATGAGGTTAGACATGTGTGTACTTGACTCAATGAATAAAAAAGTCTCCCCCCCCCCCTGTTCAAATAGCTAATCTGATTATCACATGTTTGTATGTGTGTTGTCATTGTCATCCGTTTTGAATTCATTTATTTTTCATAATTTTGGCTTGAACATCGATTTGAAGCAGCGGGTCAACTGCACTTGACTCAAAATAAAGCACCCAAGTATCTCTCTCTCTCTCTCTCTCTTTCCCCTACTTCCCCCGTCCCCACATTTTAAAATAGCCATATATCCATTTTAAACTGATCTAATTATTACGCGTTTTGCGTGTTCGTGTTGTCCTTGTCATTCGCTCGCTCGTTCGTTATTTATTTATTTATTTATTTATTTCAATTTTTTAAATTTCAGGCTGTTCGAGCAATGGTGGAGAACGTGGAGGACTTTGAGCTGGTGGACGAGGTGGCTCGTCGCATCGCCTACCGCCACGTGCGCATGGGCATCGACGAGACGGACTTGGACGTCGTCACGGCCGGCTTCATTGCCAAGGTGGCCGACGGGTCGGACGACGTGTGGCACGCGGCCGCCAAGTGCCTCAACCACAACATCGCCGACTACATGCGACGCATGAAGACGGCCGGCGACAACGGATGATGATGATGATGATGACCCAAGGCTGATGTTTCAATCTCCTTATTTTATTCCTTTTAGCATCAATCCAGCAGTGCAGTGCAGTATACAGTATATATCTTGATACTGTAAATGCACAACCAGGACAGAAACCTGGCTGAATGTGTGTGTGTGTGTGTGTGTGTGTGTGGATTACATTGTGAGACAGACAATTTCAGACTGGACAATGGAGTGTGACATAATATTTGAGACAGGGACAATTTGAGACAGGGACAATTTGAGACCAGGACAATTTGAGACAGGGACAATTTGAGACAGGGACAAATTTGAGACAGGGACAATTTGAGACAGGGACAATTTGAGACAGGGACAATTTGAGACAGAGACAATTTGAGACAGGGACAATTTGAGACAGGGACAATTTGAGACTGGACAATAGAGTGTGACATAATATTTGAGGCAGGGACAATTTGAGACAAACTTTTAGAAACTGTGCAATTGGAGACATGGGAATTTAGAGACATGGGCATTTAGAGACAGGGACAATTTGAGACAGGGACAATTTGAGACAGACAACTTGAAACAGAGACAACTTGAAACAGAGACAACTTGAAACAGAGACAACTTGAAACAGTTGCAAAATAACTCTGCACACGCAATGTTTTTTTACACGTAATTTTCTGGTTTTCCCAAGATTCTTTGTGAATCTTGAGGAATTTTATATTCTTTTAAAAATTTTAATATTTGAAAAATGCTTTGTTAGAAATATTCCATTATAACACTTGTGTGCACAAGTGAAATGTTTCACACAAGTGAATTTTATGACCTGCAGTCATAGTAAATAACCAGACATAATCCAAGCAATCCTGATACAATTTTTGAAGAAGATGGGGTCAACCTTTCCTGCATCTCACAGGTCACAGAGGAAAATGATGAGACTCCTGCACAAAAAAATCCCATGCGCAAAAAAAGAAACAGCTTGGAAACACTATGATCAGCTGTTTTTTTTTGTCCTTGACTTACTCAACTGAAGTTTCGAAAAATGACGACGTTGTTCTGGAAGCAGTAATTCTATTAGAAGTCGAGCATAAAATAAGTCAGGTGAATCAAGGTGCAAGTGATTTAGTATCACGATTTCGTCTTTGCCCTTCTTTTTTTGTGACCAGTGAAGTGTCGAAAAAAAAAACAACCTTGGAAGGCACTAGCTGTTTTACATTTAACAATTTTCTTCAAGGTACTGTACTCATTATTTTTGCGATAATAAAATCTCGGCCTCACGCCATTTGTCGAAAAATTTTTGGAACCAGGACTTCCGCAAAAGTAGCATTTCCTCAACAACAAAAAATAAATTATCCAGTTGAAAGGACAATATTGTATCCAAACGACGGAATATTTGTCATGAAGACAAAAATAAAAATGCAGCCGAGCGGAAAAAGTGCACAGTATTTTGCAACTCGTGGCCTTTGCGAAAAGAGTGACAAAACTCGCGACTGCGCGAACTCCTTTTGTTTTCACCTTTATTTTTTTATTTTATTTTTTATTTTTTTAGCACTACGCCAAGGTTACGACACTTTTGTGAGCTTCGAATAAATTTTGCCGCCTCGCGGAATTTTCATAAATAATGTACAGAAGTGCTCTTTTTTTTTCTGCCGGTTTATTTTCTTTTTGGGGGACACGAGTCGAGTTGCGAAAGCAGCATTGTTTTTATTTCGGACACACACACACACACATTAGTCTAACAAATTTTAAGAGATTTATGTGAGTTTCAAACACGTAATTCTTCTACAGATAGTTTATGTATGGGCGAACTATTCTTAGTTCTCGAATATTAACATTCTGGAAAATATCCTAGCTTCAACATTGGCGAAGGATAAATGAACTTTTCGTTTGTCAGATAATTATCTTTTTTTTTTTTGTACAAGGCTAAAATTTTGTAAGTTTGCGTGGTCGAAAATAAACAAAGTAAGACGAATAAAAGCTTCGTCAATCGTCTGATTTTTTTTTCCTCTCTCACAGAATGCAATAAAATCTATTGAGGCGATGAATAAAGTATAAGCTGATCGGAAGGAAAAAGCTTCACCCGGAAATTGGCCGGAAGTGGAATTTAAACCCTTCCCAAGACATTTCAGACGATAGTAATAAATTGACAAGAACTCTCTTTTTTATTGAACCTTACACGACGAAGACCCCGGAATTAGTTTTATCCTGTTATTTCTTCGCTTCGACGACCGGAAACAATAGGGAAAAATGAAATCAACCGAATGAAAAATCCCCCGGAAAGAAGGAATATGTCATTCTTTTTTTTCGTGCTTCCGTAACTTCCGGACAATCCGAAAATCGACCGATTGATTCGTTCCGGTCGATCGTGACCCATTTCCCACGAGACAAAAAGATTAATAAAAAAGAAATTTAAAAAAATGAGACGAACAATAAGTATAAAATTTTAAATACAGTAAATGCTTCAATAAGTCTCTTTAAAACAAAAAAGAGCAAAAATAGTCGAATCACCCACGACCCGAATTTTCCTTTTCTATTTTTTATTGATACAAAAAAACCAAAGCCTGCTGGGCTTTTATTTTTTTTCCCCCATTGGGGATGACAGGGGAAATATTTGCCTAGTCAATGGAAAAGCTGCTGCTTGTTTCTGCTGCTGACCAAGTGATGTTCCAGCAGATGGTCATCGCAGTGCCTCAGGGCCACTTGACTTTTTCTTATCTCAACAATTCCCTCAGCATTCTTCCCCCATCAGAAAACCAGAAGGCAAATACCTTTCGAATAAAGACTGGCTAGAAACTGAGTCAATGAATCCGAAACCACTGCTGAGTACATATTTACATGATTATGAGATTGACTGACTGTGTTTGAAAACCCTGAATTTAAAAAAAAGTTGAAATTGAGACTGGAGTTTCTTGGTACTTTCAGATTCCAGAAATTGAACAGAAGCCAAATATACTGAAGTTATTGAAGGAAACACTGCATTTGACTCTGCCCTGATTTCTGAAAGTACTGTATGTGGCATCAAACCATCAGTCTTCAAAACTAATGGTCCCCAAACTTTTTGGCCCATAGAGTGGACAATTTCCATAAAATGTTTTGCAGACGAGCAGCAAATTTCCAAAAAATGCTACAGTAGACCTGCAAAGTTTCCTACAATTTTTGCAGACTCAAAACTGTTTCTTCAAAGACTTAATGGAGGGTACTTGGGAAGTTTCTGTTTTTTGTTGTTGGAAAAAACAAGTCAAGAACCAACAGCTTTAATGGAATGTTTTCAAACAATTAAAAAGGTGAGCTTGAAGAAAGGTTTCTCAGAATGAAAATTTTAAATAATTTACTTCATCAAGTGGAAATTTGTCATGAGCGTTATTAGAAGGAAAAGCCAATACATGTTATGAGATCATTTTAACTGCCATTGTCTAGTCAAAATTTCAGAAAACATTGATTTAATGTCCTTCATTGCTGGTCTGTGGACCACAGTTTAGGGAACACTGTTCTAAACCAGTTACTGTACAGTATTTCTTTTTAAATAAGAAATATGCCACCAAGAGTGAATTTTGAGGAATCCTTGTCAGTATGACACAAATCCCTTTTTAATTCCCAATCATGATGCTTTCTTGTACGTGTTTCTCCCTTTGTTTTCATCTCTATCAAATGAGAAAGCCAACAGAGAAAGAAAATGGCACATACTGTATAGGCATTCAAAGATATTTATGTAGAAAGTGTTTCAAAACCAACTGCAAAAGCGATAATGGAGTCCATTAAAAGTAGTACCGTACTTCTCTTGGAGTATCTCTTTTTTAAATGCCAAATAATAGTCTAGAACAAAATGAGAGTGAGAAAGGAAAAAGCACTTTCAAGTGTGACACTTTTATTGCTCGGTTCAAAGCGGAAACCGAGACTCGAAAGATTGCGTCGACTGTTTATTCAACAGACGAGATCCTTTTATCCCCTCTCCAAAGCGTTTGACAATAAGAAAGTACAGTATTGCCTCAAATTTATTCGGATGTCTCTTCCCTATATCGACAAAGACTATAAGAGAGGATTTTGACGCTTTCTCGACAACTAACAAGAACAGAAAATAAGAAAGCTTTTAGAAAAATGTCCTCCTCCCCTTTCGAAATCAAATTTCAGCTCTGGGGAGAATAATGAAACTTTTGCAACGTGCAAAGACTTACTTGTTGTTTTCTATGCAATGATCGCGATCCTTTTTTTTGCGTTAGATTATTGTAATTGTTATCGACTGTATTATTAATATCATCGTCACTTTCTTCAACGTGTCGTTGGTGATGGGAAAGAATAACTGTGTCGTTCTCGTTCCCGTGACAAAAGCGTGATTGAAAGGAAAAAGGAGAGACTCGTTATTCCCGCTTATTGCTTTCAATGCGTCTTGTGTGGACACCATTCTCAAACCTTTGGGATTTTGTTTTTGCAGCACAAAAGAGCCTTGGTGAAATTTCGAAATTGGATTAGAAAGGGATCTTCGAAACGGTACGAGGACAATTGAGCTGCACTATCCAAAACACTGTGTGCCAAAAAAATACAGTAGGTAGAAAGTCATGCAAATTTCAGGAGGGATGTACAATTTTTTTCTCAAGTTGTGCTATTGAATGAGTGGAAATTATCCCTTGTGAGGTGAAGTTGGGATATTTTTGCAAAAACATGTGCCACTGAGCATTGGAAATTTAAAAAATCCTACTTTTGTACCAAGACCCAAGTTGGGAAAAAGTTTGATTTTTTTCAATCTAATTTTCTGCAGGATAAAAAAATATATTAATCACTGGGCAGCTCTTTTTCCTGCATTCCTGGCTAAGGATTTGCATGGGAGAATCCTGAAAACAAAAGAAAATTTGCCTCTGGGATTTTTCCCAACTCAGGCCTTCTGAACCTGGGAGCATTTCAGTGACCCTTGGGTCAAACTAAAATGCGCCATTTCCCAAAAAAATTCCAACTTGGCCACGCAATGAAAATACCCTCTGTAGTCCGAAGGTTACATAAATTTGTACTGAGGAATCTTCGATTGTTTCCTGGCTACTGTTCCAATTTCTTTCACGGACTCAGTTTGAAGTAGAAAATTAATTCAGAAATTTTAATAGGATTCATATTTTATTTACTTGCCAAATCTGTTCCTTTTTGCGATTTTGCAGACAATTTAAGCGCTGCGAAATATTTAAACAAACTCCAATAATTTAAGTAAATGTTCTTGAATTTTTTAATCGTTTAGTTCGTCACGAGAGAAAATTTTGACAAGGGATTTATTCAGCAATTTTTGAATAATTCTCAATTGAAACGCTTGTCTCACAAATTTACTGCAAACAGATTAATGTTAGAGCATGGTTTTCAATGCCTAAATTTTTTTCTGCAAAATTTCGATCACGATTCAGTAATGAAGAAATGCACTCGAACAATTCCCACGCTTATTCAAGTATACAGTACAGTACGAGAGTGTTGGTGTTTAATTTTCTGGCGGTCTATTTTTGGCGATAAAACAATAAATTGAAACGTGAGTTTTGGGCAGGTTTTTAAAATTGTATTATCCATTGTATGGTAAGGGAATCGCCGGTCATTCGAGTTTTTCGTGTTTCCTTCGTTGTTCCAGTGGCATTTCATTACACGGTGTGAGAGAAAGTGGAAAAAATTGAATAGTTTGACGCGTTTTCGTCCGGAAGGAATTGAATAATGGGGCTCGTCTCAAGAGAGGTTCGACGTTCAGTTTCGAAATATCCCACGGACTTCATTATTTCTCTCCCTCCACCAACTCCCAGATAATCTTTATTTCATTTTTACATTTCTTCTCACCACCCCGCCCCCCCCTCTCACAGATTTGGACAGCTGGGGGGAATTCAATAAGGTCTTTCATTTAAACTTCTTTCAACAGTGATTGCGAAACGCAAGCCCGCATTTTTCCTCTCATCATCGCTTCATTTGGAAAATAAAATGCGAGCAGAGGAATAAATTCTCGAGACGATTCGGGGGAATATTTTTCTAATTGAATTGATGCTTCATTCCCGAAAACACGAGATTAAATGCACTCGAAAGCATTAAAAAAATCTTCCTGATGTTCCTTGACATGCGTCAACGTTAGTTAAGCCCATGCGCTGGTTTCCAAAATACTTCAGATTTTTTTTAATATAAAAAAATGAATGACTAAGTATTCCATGAAAATGCCTGAATAAATCGAGCAACGCTCAATAAAAATATTTTTTATTAGAGGATGTTTTCCTTGGGCTTCAATTGTAACTTCAACCATATCAATTGGTTTTCAGGCTGATCAAAAATTAGGAAAAAGTCCCTCCTCACTGAATAAAATAATTCTTCTCAGCTTCAACATTCAGAAGAGATTCTGATCTTTCTGTATGAAAAGGAGCCCAAAAATGGAAAAAAAACAAGCTTGCATCTTGCAATACTGTACTCCCTACATATATGATAATTTGGGGGTTGACTAGATGTCGCCCCAAGGCACGGGTCACATACTGCATGTTGACATGGCACACTTTACACCATGTAGTCACAGCAAAAATACAAACAAATCACAAACCCAAAGAACCCTGGCTAACAACGTATGGAAGAAAACCTTCAGAAAATATTCCATGACAGTGAATCATCAGAGGTTTGAAAGAATGGCAACAAGTGCATTGATCATCATTCATCAGATAAAGCCTTGAAGAAACTTTCCACTGAGAGGGACCTGAACCTGAAAAGAATCATCAGATTCAAAGATCAATTACTCTCCAAACCTTGCAGTAGTCAGCACTGATATTGTGTGATCTTGCGTGAATCCAATTTTGTGGGAGAAAGAAAGCAACTGTTTCTGAAGAGTTTGACACTTCAGGCTCACTAAACATCCAATTCCTTATTGTCAGTGAGGTCTCATGGAACCCTGACACAAAGATGTAAATAACTAAAAAATACATCCAACATTTTTCCTGTTTTTTGATTATGAGTTGTGGTGACCTGGTCATGAAATTTATTCATAATTTTGCAAATAAAAAAATGCTGAATTTGTTCATGCAACATCAAATTTTTAAAAATATGATTTTTCCAGTTTTCTGGGCATTATGGAAAAGTGCTCGTATCTGAAGACATTTTCAGGATTCCTGCTCGACATATTTTTTGCGCCAAGTGTTTCTAAATCCAATTCGTCCGCATGTCGGGGCCCCACTGTAATCAATCCATGTATGTATAATCCTTCTCTATACGAATTTTTTGCCCACCCGTGCCATACATTATTATTGCTCCAGAAAAACGCTATCAAATGAACTTCAACAGTGATTCAAAATTAAATAAAAAAAATAAAAAAAAACAGACCTCGAGACGAGATTTGATGAAGGGAAAACCACATGATGGCAATCTCAGCAAGAAAAACCGCCGCCGCATTACATTGTCGGTGTCGCCCTCGTCAAGATTCTATTGACCCACTGACCGCCACCATCGCATGTGGAAACTGGCCATCAAAATATAAGAGATGTACGAATTTTTTCTTCCCATTTTAAAACAAAGCAGCGATATATAAATCCCATATGAACTACGAAAGCGTGTGTGTGTACATCATGAGAAAGACAGAGAAGCAGGAAATGCGCTGAGGTCAGGCTATACAATGACTCGTTATCTCAACATCTATAACCATTCATTTTTGTGTGTGTGTTCCTTATTCCGCCCAAGTCGGGTCAGGAAAAGGTCAACGCGAAATTCATTCCCGTCTTATTTTGTTTCCGGAAAATATGTGGGGCATTTATATATATATTTTTTTTATTCAACCAGTCACGGGATAAGAATCACCTGTTATTCGATCCTTGACAATCATCTCGCTTTTATGCGAGACGGAATCAAGAGCTCAGAGCAATTTTTCTGTCGCTCTCGCGGAAATAACCGGTCATTTTGTCCCGGAAATAAATGACCTGGGTTTCAATGAGTCTCAGCTGTTTTTTATTATCATCGAAACCGTTTGCTCCACATTTTAAAATCGCATTATACTTATAGAAAATCTTTTATTTCTGCAGGGATCAAGAGGTGGGGGAACACTACATTTTTCATTCAAAATTTATTTTTTATATAGCGTTGTAAGTTGAATATTAAATTTTATTTTTTCCATGAAGTTCTTTGGCAACTGAACTTTGCAATTCAATTATTTTCTGAAAAAAAGTGTACTGTACAGTTGAACCTTGATAAGTTGAACCTCTATAAGTCAGATTCCTCTCTAAGTCAAATGTTTTTCAAGTCCCTTAGAAACTATGTATTAAAAACCTCCCTAACTTCAAGTTTTTTTCTCTCAACCCTCTGTAAAGACAAATTTTCTCCAGCCTTTTGGCTATCATTTTCTTGATACATGAAAGAGAAGAGCAATAAAACAAGTAGGTTAGCATGTTTTGAAGGGAAGTGACAGACTGAATGGGAAAATGAACCCCTGCCTCCAAGTTTGGCATTCTGTAAACTCATTTGAGAAGTAATTTCTAAGGCCCATAATACCACCATTTACAATTTCCTGCAATCCTCATGTTTTCTGCAACTAACTAGATACTGCCCTAAATGGAAACCTCACTACATCAAACTGTTTTGCTGGTCCCTTGAAATTTGACTTACAGAGGTTCAACTGTATAATAAAAAGAAAACAACAAGTCTGCTTCACTTATTCATAATAAATAAGCAAATTATAGTAGATTAAAAAATTAATCTAAAAAACCACGTTTTCAAAAAGCAAAAAATAACCTTAAACGTGGTGCGCATCTATTTCATTTGTATTTCACTTCTTCCCAACAATCTCCATGTGCACCACATTTAAGGTTATTTTTTGCTTTTTGAAAACGTGGTTTTTTAGATTAATTTTTTAATCTACTATAATTATTTTATTCTTTTTAAAAAATATTCTTATAATTTTTCTTTTCACAAAAGATTGCATTGTCATCAGTTTCTAAGCTATCCTGAAAGTTTCAGCTTGCTAGCTAGTCGGGAAGTGAGCAAAATTTGAGTTGCAAAATTTGATCCGGACAAACGGACAAGAAAGCGAGTTAATAAAAACGTGTTAATAAAAATCAAGATTTAGTGCTGGTAATGACATTAAAATTTAACATTGAAATATAAATGATGACTTGATAGAAGAAACTTTATTTCAGCTTTTATAAATTTACAAAATGCATGCATGTAAACTCTTATACTTGATGCAAACCTTTCAAAAAGGCTATTCAAATAAATTAAGTTTCCAGTGATCCAAAATAACCAAAAAAAAGTTATTCGTTGTCTCCACAGCATAATGGAATAACAAACATGACATTCCTTTCTTATATTCTGTGGAATGTCCTTCACACCAAGTTACTTGTTGACTTAGGCGTCCATGAACAAGTACTTGGTCATGATGACAACTGTTGATACTGTACACAAACTCTGCTTTTCAACACACTTGACAGGACTCAAGTACAGTACTTTAAACTTGGCGGTACTCAAGGATTCCTTTGTTCAAGTCAAGATTCGGAACGAAGCAGCAAAAGCTACACAAAACGGAATCTTTTCCAACTGTAGAAAAATAAAAACTCTTCACGGGATTCAAAATTATGAAAGTTGCGTTTTTGCCATTATAAAGAATAAAACCTCAGATTTGTCGTTTTTTTTTGCTTCTAGAAATGGTTGACGTCAATAAGATCAGCTTTGCCAATTTTCCACAAAAAAAATCAGTTCACTTTCTTTTTTATTTCTCCAACTGAAGAAATAAGGCTTTGCAAATGTGCTTGTTTTTCTGCTGGCTTCATGAACCTCGTCGCGGCGAAATGAAACAAACATCGTTCGGCTTTCAATAAATATTTTCTTTTTCTTTCAAATCTTCGATCAGGTACAGTTTCTTGTTGTTGTTGCAGTCATTCATACGAGCCACTCTCTTTCAGCCTCTCCGAGAAATATTTTATGGCTCAAAACGCAATGCCTTAGACTTTTTTCTTTTTTTTTTAAGTAGGACGCAATGAATGTAGGAATAATAAAAGATTGAGATGTTGTGGCTCGAAATTTCAAACAACTTGTCTGCATTTGTTGAAGAACAAGTGAACTCACATAAAAGAATTCCAACGTCGCAAACAGGTTTAATCTTCCCAAAAATTTCGACGGGGGAAAAAAATCAGGCCTCAGCCCAACATTGTTTACAGCATAACTTAACAACTTCGCCGAAAGGCAAGCAAAAAATATTTGTTTTTATGCTTGGAAACCATAAAAAA
>CAJPEX010002335.1:28750-41192 GCA_905338405.1 Notodromas monacha
AAAACGTGGTTTTTTAGATTAATTTTTTAATCTACTATAATTATTTTATTCTTTTTAAAAAATATTCTTATAATTTTTCTTTTCACAAAAGATTGCATTGTCATCAGTTTCTAAGCTATCCTGAAAGTTTCAGCTTGCTAGCTAGTCGGGAAGTGAGCAAAATTTGAGTTGCAAAATTTGATCCGGACAAACAAACGGACAAGAAAGCGAGTTAATAAAAACGTGTTAATAAAAATCAAGATTTAGTGCTGGTAATGACATTAAAATTTAACATTGAAATATAAATGATGACTTGATAGAAGAAACTTTATTTCAGCTTTCATAAATTTACAAAATGCATGCATATAAACTCTTATACTTGATGCAAACCTTTCAAAAAGGCTATTCAAATAAATTAAGTTTCCAGTGATCCAAAATAACCAAAAAAAAAAGTTATTCGTTGTCTCCACAGCATAATGGAATAACAAACATGACATTCCTTTCTTATATTCTGTGGAATGTCCTTCACACCAAGTTACTTGTTGACTTAGGCGTCCATGAACAAGTACTTGGTCATGATGACAACTGTTGATACTGTACACAAACTCTGCTTTTCAACACACTTGACAGGACTCAAGTACAGTACTTTAAACTTGGCGGTACTCAAGGATTCCTTTGTTCAAGTCAAGATTCGGAACGAAGCAGCAAAAGCTACACAAGACGAAATGTTGTCAAATTGTAGAAAAATAAAAAGCTCTTTTTGGGATTCAAAATTATGCAAGTTGCGTTTTTGCCATTATAAAGAATAAAAGCTCAGATTTTTCGTTTGTTTTTGGCTTCTAGAAATGGTTGACGTCAACAGCAGCTTTGCCAATTTTCAAAAAAAAAAATCAGTTCACTTTCTTTTTTATTTCTCCGGCTGAAGAAATAAGGCTTTGCAAATGTGCTTGTTTTTCTGCAGCTGGCTTCATGAACCTCGTCCCGGCGAAATGAAACAAACTTCGTTCGGCTTTCAATAAATATTTTCGTTTTCTTTCAAATCTTCGATCAGGTACAGTTTCTTGTTGTTGTTGCAGTCATTCATACGAGCCACTCTCTTTCAACCTCTCCGAGAAATATTTTATGGCTTGAAACGCAATGCCTTTGACCTTTTTTTTTTTTAAAGCAGGACGCAATGAAATCCTTATTATTTTCTAACTCTACAACACCGAGCTTTAAAGTTTGTTGAACAGACGTAAACAACTTCTTGTTCACTTGAGTGTATTTTCTTAAGGTTGCAGCGTTTGTCCAAATTAGAAGGGTTTTTTTTCGACGGGGGAAAAAAATCAGGCCTCAGCCCAACATTGTTTACAGCATAACTTAACAACTTCGCCGAAAGGCAAGCAAAAAATATTTGTTTTTATGCTTGGAAACCATAAAAAAGCCCTAAAAGTCACGTCTTCTTCAATATCCATGACAAAACGTTTCGGCAAAAAATTTAAAATCGCTTCCTGTTTTGTTTTCCTGCGAGAATTCAACAACAAAAAATTCTTGAAACTGTCGGAATTCACCAAATGCCATCCTCAATTTCAGGGTGTAATTTTTTTTTTCGAAAGCAGGGGTAATTAAGAAACTCCTCCCAACTGAAACAATCGTTTCCGGTCGACTGAAAACCAACAAAACACCCAAAAAACCAAGTTAATTCATCCCGAAAAAAAAATAAAGAATTTAGTCAGTGCCCCACGCCCAAAACATCGCAAATGCGTGAATGTTGCACTGAGTCACGCGCAAAACATCAGCACACAGGAAAGAAACAATTTCGGATTTAATTGCAAATAATATCAACTAAACACGAGAGAGAAAATAAAGGAAATTGCAATCAAACCGAGTAATTAACGGAAGATCGGAAAGTAAAAGCGCACAACGAGGGGAAAAATGGGCGTCTGCTGGTTTTCACCAGTGCATAAAAACAGCGATTTTCTTGTACCGGGTTATTTTTTCTAAAGTATACCTTTTTCAAAATCAACTGTTCTTTTGTTACTGTATTACAGAAGAATAAAATCTTTCTGCTTTTTATTCATGAAGCTTGGATGAATAAATAAAAATGTTCGATCGAAGTACGAAGTTTCCGTATTCTTCACACGATTCATTCTAATAATCCTTGACACGCGAATTTTCTTTTCAAATATTCAATATTAATCGAGCAAAAATTAAAAATGTGAGAGCTTGTCTTTGAATAATTTTCAATACCTGCAAACTAATGAGTGATCCAAGGAAGTCTTTGAATTTCAGCGCACGCGAACTTTTCCGCAAGGAATCATCAAAATGCGTCACAAAATATTCCTTTTTTATATATATCAATATATGCGATTAGAAGAGAATAAAATGCCAAAAAGAGTTGCCAAAGTCTTAATTCAACTAGAATGATTTGTCGTTGTTTCGCAAGACTTTTCCTAGAAACCGTATTTTTTTCATGACTGGAAAATCAAGAAAAAAAAAAACAAGCCGACAATTCCCAGATCTAAAAAAAATCACTCATCGAAAAACGAATTATTTTTTTCTCAATTGACAAAACAAAACGAAATTTTATCAAAACAACGAGTTGCAGTGACCGAAACGAAGTGGAAAACGGATTCGTTTCGTCTCCACAAAAAAAAAAGATTTGTTCACGAACCGTGAATCCGTTCATTTGGAAGCATTTCAACGTCGCAAAAAAAAGCGTGTTTCTTTTCTTCGAGGCTCTATCTGTTGAATTCCAACAAAGTTTCCCCGTTTTCTTTCAGCACTTTTCAATCAAAAGGTGACACATGAACGAAGGCAACGAAGCAAAACCGAGCTTTTGGAACTTCATTATACCGCTACCCGATTGTTTTCGATTTACCGAACTGGTGGGAAACGAATGGATTTCCTTTAAATTGAAATTTTGTAGGGCGAAAAATGTCTTCTTGTAATGGGCAAAAAATAAAAGGGTGCTTTCTGGATTTTTTCAAGGTACAGTATTTTTTTGCCGATTTCCGCGTCATATTCGAGATGGATCAACATTCAAACGGTTAAAAGAAATGAAAAAAGCTTGGTTAAAAGCAGGGATATTAATTCAAATTAATCACGTTGTTAAACACACTAGTAAATTTAGAAAAGTCAATCCAGGAAAATGAACTATAACTGTACTTCAAAAATCTGTGCAAAATGTTTTCGCACCTCCATCAGAGGAAAAGCAAAATACTGTATTCGAAGACCACTTGTTCAAGAGACGAATTTCCCAGTTTGATTTTTTTTACAATAAACAAGTAGAATTTGTTTCGGTTTTCAAATTTGAAATAATCTGGAATTTCTGATGAGATATACTCAGTAAGGAATGATTGGGATGCGAAAAGGTCCAATCTGTTTTTCACATCATGCAAAATTACGTGAAAATAGTGCAATTTTCTGGTTATCGTCTAAAATGTATCGCCTAAAATGATCTTAAAAGAAACATCAGAATGGAAAAAAAGGTGTCACAGTGAATTTTTAAAAAACCGAATGACAAAAATTAGGCATAGAAAACCAAGGCTTGAAATGCAACCGTGTGAAACATTTTACGTTTAAAAAAACAACTCTTGCGCAGAAAAAAAAAATCAAGCACAAAACAACTCAGTGAAAAATCCATCATGAACACAAAAGAAAGTGTGATCGAAAGTCAATGACCTAGAACCAACAATTTTTTTGGGTATATACAATAAGATTCCATATATGAGCCGCGGAAAACATGCGTATTTCATTTTCCCACGTAATTGATTATTAAAAAAAACACAAAAGCCTCGCATTCAGTTTCACCACAGAGAAAAATTAAAAAAAAAGCTATGGAACAGGACAAAAAACGAAAGAAATTATTTCTCTTTTTCTTAAGAAGAAAAGATGAAGTAATTCTTCTCACCTCAGTGTATTCTCCAGTATTCCAAACTCAAGTTTCAGATGCTTTTTCTTTTTACTCGGTCTTTTTTCTTCTTCTCGCCGTGACGCGATTTACGTGTACTTGTGCTGTACTGTGACCGCAGAAGAAATGACGAAACTCGAGTTGGCTCTTTGACCAGCACCGGAAGTCGGCAAAACCTCCATCAATCAGCCATTTCATCCATCACAGCCTGGCAGCGAAGAGAAAAAGAAAGAAAAAAGGTGCCTGTTAAAGCGATTGTTTGAACAACTTCACAGCGAACAAAACACATGACACACACGAAACAAAAAATGGAATGCTGTAAATTCACGAGTTCATGGTGATGCTGTAAAATAAATCATCACTAAATGTTTTCAAGGTCCTTCAGCATTATTTAAGCCAACTCGAGGAGCACTTTTACAATGTTCAGATTTGTTTTTCGAGAAACGGTTCTTGAAAGCAATCACATTTAAGAAGCTGAAGTACTGTATATTTAAAAGATTAACATCTTGATAACTCGCTGATTTTTTGTTTTGTTTCGCTGAAGATCAGCAGTTTACATGATGAAAAAAATATTAAAATACAGTCAAAGCTGCTCAAGTCGACCTTCAAGCGACCAGGAAAATATTGCATTAAAAAGTTTTTGAGTCAGGGAATCAAGCGTTTGTGTTGAAGGAATGAAGGAAAAATCACAGAAAATTGTATATTTTTGATATTCTAAGTTTTATAAACTGATTTTTAAATGAGTTGACAGTATGTTGAAATTAGAGGTAATGATTTAATTGCCCCATTAGTCTTTCACTTCTTTTAAAAACGCATCGATTTACATTTTTATTGCTTTTCTCTCCTCTGTGTCAATGAAATAAACAAAAGGCCTCCAGAAAATGAGAATTATGAAAGTTGGAGAGACTTGGATTTAGGGATTTTCAATTTTTTTCTCAAGAGAATTTAAATAGAGACTTTAAAAAAATCCGACTTAGAAAGGTTAGAGTTATTATTGAGCTACAACAGTAAAACAAATATTATGTATAAAATGAATTTTTCCTTTAATTCGCAAATACTGCATAATGTAAAATTTTTTCTGCTTTTTCAAAGACAAAATTGTAGTGAAACATTCGTAATTTTGCATACAACAACTATTTCACGTGAAATCAAATTGAAAAATAATGATAATCCGCAGTCAATCTTCGCAATTTCTAATGGTTAAAACGAGCTCGGAATTTCAAAATTTTTGAAAACATTGACCCGCCTTTTGCAACGTGTCAGGAATTTTTCAAAGCAATGTAGATAAATGTGCTTCTTCAAAAAAGGCATTGTAAATTTTTCTCTACATCAACTTTGAATCTGATGAAAAAATCTTTCTGAAATATATTTCTTTCGACGAACTGCGGAATAGAAAGAATTCCATGAACCGTAAACCGGACTTGACGCAAATTCAGATCCAGGCAGTTCAAAAAATAAAATAAAAAAACTTCGACAGTGAAATCTCATCAAAAAAGCTGTAGAAGGACTACATAAATTTTCAATAAATTCGTTTTCCTTCTGGTACTGAAAACCAGTTCTATATTGTAATTTTTTTTCACAGAAGTTCAGTGATGAATCTCAAGAGATAAGCCCGCATAAAAAATGTCGAGAAAGCCTCGTAACGTTATCTTTCCAACATTTTTACATTTCTTTTTTTCAACACCAAGTTTCAGTTTGGTTCAGTCTTCGAAATGATTTTTTTTTCTTACTCATTCTATTCGACATGAAGATCATTAAGCCGAAGATAATTCACCGGAGCCTCGTCTTGTTACGATGATCCAGCGAAAGGCAGCGTTGAAAAATTTAGTCGTTCGCATTCTTTTCCTCTCGGAAAAAAGGCGTTAAACCCGGGAAATTGCCAATAAACCTCCTTTCCCCCCCCCCTCTAACCAATAAGACCCGTTATTCCTCGTATAATACGAAACCGCTCTTCTTCATCGACTGCACCCGTATAAAGACGGAGAGAGAGAAGGAATTATGACTAATAAATTTATTCTTTTAGCGGTGAAACTTTGTGAGAAATGCGGCGTAATACACTGACCCATATCTTGGGGAAACAGCTCTGCGAACTAAATAGTCAGCTGGCCTAAAAAGTAAGGGTAATAAGAAGCCTTACTTGAGACCCTAGACTTTGTCGCAGCAGAGTAAACTTATTTAGCATGATTGCATTCATTCGAGGATTCTTTCCTTGCTTTTAAGCGTTATATCTTAACGTTGAATGTTCCCTTGAGGATGGTTTCAAAAATGAAAATTTAAAAATCTCTTGCATGGGTTTTATTTGATGCTGAAGTTTCCATTGTATAGACCAGTGTTCCATAACCTTTTTGGGACTGAGGACTGGCAAATTGTCAAAAAAAATTTTGTGGACTGCCAAATTCCACAACATTTTTCTGCAGAGACCAGCAAAACTTCCTAAATATGTTGCCAACACAAAAAAGTGTTGCTTGAAAGAGTTTCTGGCAGGTATTATTTAACCCTTGGGCTGCAAAGTTGGAGTTTTTCTATTGGAGAAGCTTTAAAAAAAAACAGAAGAGTGCATTCAGTGTGAAGTTGGGGGAAAATCCTGGCTTATTTTTTAAAAACTGCAAAAAAAAGTGTGAAACATATCTCCATCACTGTGATTATTATCCTCACTTTGATACAAAATCCACATGTTCATGAATACAACAGGAACAAGGCACTTGCATTGAGTTACTATGGTATTTTTCATTATTTTTTTCCCCCACTACCAGCAGCAAGAGCAGCAAAACACTTGTCAGTGTGTATAATTTTCACCCACTTTCTCCTCTCCAAAATGCAAGTGTATGAATAACAAATGCAATACACAAACACACACACAACACACACAAAAAAAAACACGTTCTCTTGTGCTACTGGTATTTCGAGCCTGAAAGCAGGCGAAAACAATCAATTGCCATAAGGAAAAATAAGGACGAGGTTCGGTTCAAAAATTGCGACAATTCCTGGAAATATCGGAATGTGGCTTCTCAAATGAAACAAATAAGCTTCAGTATGCTGAAGATCAATATTCTTTCGACTTACAAAGCGTTTTTTTTTGTTGTTGCTGTGAATCCATGAATGAAAAGAATTCTCAAAGATAAAAATGCTTCTGTCAAACAGGAAACATTTTAAATGCAGCCAAACTGTATAATAACTCAAATATTGCTACGTAAAATACCTTTGAATTTTAAATTTCTGCTCTTTCCCTGTACCAATTCCCTTAGAAAAAATGTAACAGAAGACCATGCCACCTCAAAGAAATTCCTTTGCAACCCTCCATGACTACTTTATAAGCAGGACGTTCAAACTTTTATACTCTAACACAAGAAAAAGCCAGTAAAATTTTAGCTTGATGAATTTTCAAGGGGAAGTGAATGAATAATTCAGAATATTTAACCTTTCTTTGAAGATCAGCATCCTGTCAGCTCACTGAACCACAGGCTCAAAATATCATCAATTTTACCTTCCTGTAATTATTCATATTTTCTGAAGAAAAATGCTGGTCTCATTTCTTGATATTTCCCTGAGGCGAATTTTTTGGTATCATTTTTGGAGTCAGCATCCTTCAAAGATTGATATATTTTCAGGAGCATCATGACTGGAAAGAAATTCTTTCTCTATTTTGTAAGGCTAAGCTCAAATGAAAACTTCTCGTTCACCTGTTGAGTGTTGACACATCACTGCTACATTTTCATCATCAAAAACCCCAAAAATTCAAGATTGAACCCATTTTGAAATAAAAAATGGTCTTCAGATCCAAGACTTGATCCACTAACTCACAGACAGCAAAATTTCTAAGAAAACATTCATGGTTTTGAAAGATGAATTCTAAATATATTTCCTCAACATTTAAACTAAGAGAAAAGGTAATGAGATTTTAAATACAAGAAGAATAGCATCGCATTCCAATTTAATGAAGTTCTTCCGATGTGCTGTTTGTCACAGAGTTGACGATATATGTACTCAACTTTTGCACTAACCCTTGACAATGAACAGACTGCGAATAATGAACAAAATAAACTTTCCGATGAGAGTTTTGCGCCTGGAACAATGGTGCCAAGTTCCCTTTTGTGGCACTTCAGAGCGAAGTTCTTTGTTAAAATCCACCCGAAACAAGAGTACTTGAGATTTATTTTCGGAAAAGTGAACGAAGAATGATGATGGACATCAAGGTTCTTTCTTCTTTCTTTTTTGAACGTAAAACGCGAGATTTTTCAGAGGTCTTCCTTCCAGTAATGAAAATAAAAAATACATGAACGAAGAGGTGTTATTTCTAGGTCAACAGCCCCTGTCCCCAACTCCAGGATTTTACTTGCGATTGTGTAGGTGTCGCCTGAACGTTTTATGGTTCATTCACGGTTGAATACGCTATTTAATAAGGAAAATAAATTTACTTGCAGTCCAACCATAAACATTTTTCAAGAATAAGCATTTGATTCACATTCAAAAATAATGAATGAGAAACTTAAATCTATGAGAGGTATCCATGATCTCAGGCACATCATCTGTAATTTTAATGAACAACTTTATTCTGTTGCTATACAAACACATGAACAAATGACAAATGCTGTTGGGCGCCAATACTTACTGTATTTTATTTTTTAGTGCAATAAAATGCTTGTTTCTTAGAATTAAAGGAGATGTTCCCCCTCCTCAAAATCGCAGTGCCAGGAACATCCTGGCATCTTCAACAAGAACTTCCAAAGATCTGATTGGAGAGTAAAACCTGTTAAAGGTTAAATATTACTGATAGTATAAAAGCTGCATCCTATATATATTCTCATTAGATCAGTTCAGTTTGTCTGAGTTATTCCAAGTTATCCACATTATCCTACAAGCCCGAGCTCATTGAGTTGTTATTCATTATCATTGTGTGAAATACACTTTATTCATTGAACTAGGAATTCCAAAGTGGAATCCCGGTCCTTCCTGGACTGACTAACTTGTTTTATTTGTCTAAAAATCAAATACTCGACACTTAACTTATATTGAAGACATTTGTCCTCAATAAATGCTTAGTAATCAAAGGTCAGCCCTTGATAAAGGCTGGGTCTTTGAGAGATTCAGCTCAATAGTACTGTAGTCAGGTTTAAAAAACTTTTGCTACTGACAGTGACGCAAAAAAAATTTGAACTAATCTTCAAGTTGAATGAACAGAAGCAAGAAATCAAAGCATATTTCTAAGAATCACTATAAGCCTATTTTACCTATAGTAGAAGCCGTCATGTAAATATTCCGCCAATACAATACCCCTGATTTAATATGTAACACTATTGCTTATGGCAGTGCCGCAAAATGAAAGCACTAAATGGAAATTTGACTGTATTTCATGTTTCCTGGAATTTTGGTTGGGAAAATCATATCCCAGCCAACCTTTGATTGACCAACACGTTCCATTCCACCAGCAACTCACGGGCGGAATTAAAAATGCAGGAGAAGATTCTAATTTTTCCTTGCCTCCAGCAGCAGCCCACACCACCCCAGCGATTTTCACATCCTAGATCAGCATGAAAATCCGTGTGGACAAGCACAGGGCACAAACCGGAAGGAAAGAAAGAAGGAAGGAAGCAGATGACCTGCATGGGGATGAGCAGCGACTTTCGCCTGCGGGCGGATTTTTCAAAAGCAGTTTGCGCGTGTTTTTTTCGTTGTCTCTTTTCTTTGTCCATTCCTGCTGAATGTGATGCGGGGCACGAGTGCAATTTATCTTCTTCCGCATTGTCGTGTTTTCCTGTGCTGCACTCATTCATTACTTCCCCTATATACCCTCTTTTTCGTAGAGAAATAAAATAAAAAAAGCAGGCTTCCAGCCTCCAGGAAAAATAGAATATTCAGACAGATAAATAACTCTCTTCTTCTTCTCTTCAAACGAGTCCGAAATGAATAGTTTCTTTTGTCTTCCTTTCTCGTTAACAATAAATTGCGTCCACGCGCTTCATTTCCGTTTCATTTGGTTCCGGATTTCGCCTTTCATCCCTTTTGACCTTTCCCTGACACGACCTGTCACCGAGGGAATATAAGCGCAGTTAGTTCTTGTACTTCCCGCCACTACGACGAGACGTTGTTAGGAAAAATATATGCCCACCTCATGCAATTAAATTCGAAAACTAGATTCCTTTGCCGCCTACACAATAGATTTTCGGATCTAGGGCACTTTTTTTTGTAAAAAAAACAAACAGAAAAAATGAACTGGAACAGACCAAGAGTGGAAATAAGTCAAGGTTTTTCGTCTCACTTTCGATTACTCGACAATACATTCATTCAATTGTATGAGGATTCGGATCAGCTTTTCATTGAAATTTTTCTCCTTATTGAATTAAAATCGGGCTCATTCAACATGCAGTTCAGTAAATGTTTTCCGAAGAAAATTTTAACCATTTGCTTCCAATGTTTTTGCTCCCACTTTTCAAAATATCAAAATACAGTACTGTACATCGTACTTGATTTGAGCAACTTATTTTCATCAACGGTGTCAAAACAGCCGCAAGAAATTGAGAATTGAAATTTAAATAAACAAACACGATTCTGAATACCCTTCTGGAGAATTTTTTGAAACGGAATTGAGAACTTCTGGACCCATGATAGTTGCAATAGAAATTTTTTGTAAATATTTTCGCTTGAAATTGTTTTCCAAATTTCCACACGTACGTATACTGCAATATTCTTAAAATGCTGTAAATCGGCGTATAAATTGTTGTAAAACTTTAATTTGCTTACATGATAATTATCTTTAATAAGGCTAATGCTCAAGTAGTATTTTTTATGTAAAAACAGGACGCTTTTTGGCTCGAGGCTTTAACTTTGAAATATAAATGCTTGTTTTGTCAACTTGGATTAGTCGTGGATTTTTTCTATTATTTCCTCAGGCATTTCAATTTTTAAAAAAATGTTCAGAAGCACTAGCTAAAAAAAAAACTCGACCTGCAAAAATGTTCAAATTTCTCGGGGAAAAAATGTCAATAATGATCAAGCCTACGACAAAATGAATTGATATCATTTTCCATTTCATCGTCCGCAACGCAGAAAAAAAATATTCCAGCATTTTACCCTGGGGGCTTCAGCAAACAAACGACTCTTCCATTTTTTCAATCAAAATAAAAGGACAATAAGTGTTCTGCAATCAAGTTCAGTGTCAGGCAACAAAGAATGCATTAACAGCGACAACAATCACGGAATTCATCAAGTATATAGGCGAAGATCTCGACTAGAAGCCCAGACTTCTGACACCACTATCCTTTCCATTACCCTTCACCATCATCATAATGATCAAGAGCTATAGACACAAGCTGCGTGGAAGAAAAAAGGGCCAGGGGAAATAAATAATGAGAGATACAAATTGGGGGAACGTGGACGACGATCCTGATGATGATGATGATAGTGATTGCAACAAACAGTATATATACACACACCTGCACCACAATATATAAAAATACAGTATATATATATATATATATAAGCAGACAAGAGGCGGAAAGGAAATCGAGATTGCGAATGAAGTGCCAAGAAACAAAACCGCGCCTCGAGCCAGAGATTCATAGCAGAGCGACGCAACGATTTACCACGCGAGCTGAATGTTGAAACAAACCCTTTTTCGGCATATGGTTCCCCTATTGCACACTCAAAACCCAACAAAAAAAAAAACATGCAATAAAAAAAAAAAAAAAACATGAATCAAGGATCTTATTTTCTCCCTCCAAAAATCTCAAGAAAAATAAATTACAATAAGCATTTTTTGTTGTTGCTGAAACGCATTTGAAATCCCTTTGCACTCAATTTTTATTTATTTAATTATTGATCAATTGATCAGCAAGCTTTGTTCTCTGCTTGTCAGCATTCACAAGGTTTAAGCAATGCTTCCATACACCCAAACCTGCTCCACTCCCCCACCCACATTCATCCAAATACATTCCATCACATCAAAATGGAAAAAATAGAAATAAACTGCTGTGCATGGATTTCAAAAGGAAAGAAAATGCATCCCAACATGTACAATTGCATGACTGATGTAGCAGCATATACACGTTCTTCCCCTCCCAATGAGCATTTAATTATTGAAACGAATTTGAAATCCCTCACATTTTAGGAGTAGTTCTCATTTCGATTAAAAAAAAAAAAACTGGGAAAGTCACACCTTGAAGCAAATGGTGAAACATTTCGCAATGGATATTGCAACGGTTATTTGAAGTCCACGCAAAGGGAATCACTTTATTTTTGAACCAGTTATGTGCCAAAATAAATATTATCATTTTATATCATAATGTTTTGAATTCATGGAATTTTTTGAATTTTTCAATAATTTTGCTGCACACCACTTGATGAGAATTGAGCTAGCTCCTTCTGATGATAATCAGGTAAGTTGATTTCCTTTTCATGCAAAAAATTTTCTCGGAAGACGAAACCGCTTTTAATAAAAAAAAAACTGACCTATTTGCAATACCTGAATTATATTTGCGCGATTTTCTAAAAAGAATGGGAAAATAATGATTGAATATGCTGTTGAGAATATGACCTAAAAAAAGCCATATGGAAGAACCTTGCAACATTCGAAAA